>SJYC01067674.1:0-10822 GCA_006408675.1 Madoqua kirkii
CTGAGTTTTCCAAATTTGCTGGCATAGTGAGTGCAGCACTTTCACAGCATCATCTTTCAGGATTTGAAACAGCTCCACTGGAATTCCATCACCTCCACTAACTTTGTGTGTAGTGATGCTTTCTAAGGCCCGTTAGACTTCACATTCCAGGATGTCTGGCTCTAGATTAGTGATCACATGATCGTAATTATCTGGGCTGTGAAGATTTTTTTTTGTACAGTTTTTCCATGTATTCTTGCCACCTCTTCTTAATATCTTCTGCTTCTGTTAGGTCCATACCATTTCTGTCCTTTATTGAACCCTTCTTTGCATGAAATGTTCCCTTGGTATCTCTAATGTTCTTGAAAAGATCTCTAGTCTTTCCCATTCTGTTCTTTTCCTCTATTTCTTTGCATTGATCACTGAAGAAGGCTTTCTTATCTCTTCTTGCTATTCTTTGGAACTCTGCATTCAGATGCTGATATCTTTCTTTTTCTCCTTTGCTTTTCACGTCTCTTCTTTTCACAGCTATATGTGAGGCCTCGCCAAACAGCCATTTTGCTTTTTTTGCATTTCTTTTCCATGGGGATGGTCTTGATCCCTGTCTCCTGTACAATGTCACCAACCTCATTCCATAGTTCATCAGGCACACTGTTTATTAGATCTAGGCCCTTATATCTATTTCTCACTTCCACTGTATAATAATAAGGGATTTGATTTAGGTTATATCTGAATGGTTTAGCAGTTTCCCTCCTTTCTTTAGTTTAAATCTGCATTTGTTAATAAGGAGTTCATGATCTGAGCCACAGTCAGCTCTTAGTCTCGTTGTTGTTGACTGCATAGAGCTTCTCTCTCTTTGGCAGCATAGAAAATAATCAATCTGATTTCAGTGTGACCATCTGGTGATGTCCATTTGTAGAGTCTTCTCTTGTGTTGTTGGAAGAGGGTGTTTGCTATGACCAGTGTATTTCCTTTGCAAAACTCTATTAGTCTTTGCCCTGCTTCATTCCATATTCCAAGGCCAAATTTGTCTGTTACTCCAGGTGTTTCTTGACTTCCTACTTTAGCATTCCAGTCCTCTATAATGAAAAGGACATCTTTTGGGGGTGTTAGTTCTAAAAGTTTTGTAGGTCTTCATAAAACCGTTCAACTTCAGCTTCTTCAGTGTTACTGGTTGGGGCATAGACTTGGATAACTGTGATACTGAATGGTTTGCCTTGGAAATGAACAGAGATCATTCTGTCGTTTTTGAGATTGCATCCAAGTACTGCATTTCAGACTCTCTTGTTGACCATGATGGCTACTCCATTTCTTCTGAGGGATTCCTGCCCGCAGTAGTTGATACAATGGTCATCTGAGTTAAATTCACCCATTCAAGTCCAGTTTAGTTTGCTGATTCCTAGAATGTCGACGTTCACTCTTGCCATCTCTTGTTTGACCATTTCCGATTTGCTTTGATTCATGGACCTGCCATTCCAGATTCCTATGCCATATTGCTCTTTACAGCATCAGATCTTGCTTCTGTCACCAGTCACATGCACAACTAGGTATTGTTTCGCTTTGTCTCCATCCTTTCATTATCTGCAGTTATATCTCCACTGATCTCCAGTAGCATATTGGGCACCTAATGACCTGATGAGTTCCTCTTTAGGTATCCTATCATTTTGCCTTTTCATACTGTTCATGGGGTTCTCAAGGCAAGAATACTGAAGTTGCTTGCCATTCCCTTTTCCAGTGGACCACGTTCTGTCAGCCCTCTCCACCATACCCACCGTCTTGGGTTGCCCGACAGCCGTGAGTTAGTTTCATTGAGTTAGACAAGGCTGTTTTCCTAGTTTGATTAGATTGACTAGTTTTCTGTGAGTATGGTTTCAGTGTGTCTGCCCTCTGATGCCCTCTTGCAACACCTACCGTCTTACTTAAGTTTCTCTTACGTTTGGCATGGGGTATCTATTCACTGCTGTTCTGGCAAAGCAGAGCCGCTGCTCCTTACCTTGGACGAGAATTATTTCCTTACCGATGCCGTTCCTGACCTTCAGTGTGGGATCGCTCCTATAGGCTCTCTTGCCCCTGTGCAGCCACTGCTCCTAGAGTTGCTCTTTCCGGCTGCTGGCCTTGGACTTGGGCTCCGGGTGGCTCCTCAGGGTCACTGCCCCAGGCTTCGAGCACGAGATGGCTTCTTCTGGCTGCCCCTGACCTCGGACGTGGGGTGTCCCACCCGCTGGCCGCCCCTGACCTCGACGGGTGGTGTGTTTCCCCAGGCGCCCATGACCTTGAACGCAGGGTGTCCTCTCCCAGCCACCACTGACCTCGGACACAGGGTAGCTCGTCTTGGCTGTGCCTGTGCCGTCACAGCCTGTCTCTCTGGGCTGATGCCCCTGACCTCACACATGGGGTAGCTCCTCTCGGCCACACTTGGTGCCGGCCCGGCTCTGGCAGCCACCCACGCTCCACATACTCTTCTCTGTCTACTCTTGGAAAAGGGGACGACAGAGGATGAGATGGCTGGATGGCATCACCGACTCAATGGACATGAGTCTGGCTGAACTCCGTGAGCTGGTGATGGACAGGGAGTCCTGGCGTGCTGCCATTCATGGGATCGCAAAGAGTTTGACATGACTGAGCGACTGAACTGAACAAAACCATAGATTATGTCTCTCTGACCTTCTTCTCTCCTCTTCATTTGCCTACCTCTAGGCTTAGCATGTCAAGCTTGTGTCTTTTACATTTTGTCCTATGACTATAATTAAATTGTTCAATGCTTTATCCATATGTTGGTATTATACTTTAAATTTTTTCAATATAGTTAAAACTGTATTTGATTAATATTCATAATCAAAGTGGAAAATAGAATGTCTGATTCCAAGAGTATGTGATAAATATGTTTTTTATTCTTATATTCTATCACTTAATCAAAATGACACTTAATTTTTGTTTAAAATTTCACTTGTTCTTCAACCTTTTGTCCAGTTTCTAATAGTCAGGGGATTATGGTTACTAGAGAACACATGCCTTCACCTTATTATCACATACTTGGAATGGACTTTATGTCCTTGAAGTCTTTCTTCCCACACATCCTAACTACCATTTTCTGATTATTGCTTTTTTCTTTAATTTTACTCCCAAAGTCATGCATTGTTTCTAAGAAACTGTGATTTTTTTTTCTTTTGGATTTCTCTCACAGTTTGCTAGAATAGATTTTCAATATTTTTTTTTATTTTGCTTTGCTTTATTTGTTTAAAGAAAAGGTAAAGTAATTTCCAGAGTTCTTCTATATCATCCTTCAGTTCAGTCAGTTCAGTAGCTGAGTCATGTCCGACTCTTTGCGACCCCATGAATCACAGCACGCCAGGCCTCCCTGTCCATCACTCCAGCTCCTGGAGTACACTCAGATTCCCATCCATCAAGTCAGTAATGCCATCCAGCCATCTCATCCTCGATCATCCTCTTCTCTTCCTGCCCCCAATCCCTCCTAGCATCAAAGTCTTTTCCAATGAGTCACCTCTTCGCGTGAGATGATCAGAATACTGGAGCTTCAGCTTTAGCATTATTCCTTCCAAACAAACCCGGGGGCTGATCTCCTTCAGAATGGACTGGGTGGATCTCCTTGCAGTCCAAGGGACTCTCAAGAGTCTTCTCCAACACCACAGTTCAAAGCATCAGTTCTTTGTCCTTCAGCTTTCTTCACATTCCAACTCTCACATCCATACATGACCACTGGAAAAACCATAGCCTTGATTAGTCGGACCTTAGTCGGCAAAGTAATGTCTCTGTATTTGACTATGCTATCTAGGTTGGTCATAACTTTTTTTCCCAAGGAGTAAGCGTCTTCTAATTTCATGGCTGCAGTCACCATCTGCAGTGATTTTGGAGCTCCCAAAATTAAAGTCTGACACTGTTTCCACTGTTTCCCCATCTATTTCCCATGAAGTGATGGGACCAGATGCCATGATCTTCGTTTTCTAAATGTTGAGCTTTAAGCCAACTTTTTCACTCTCCTCTTTCACTTTCATCAAGGGGCTTTTAGTTTCTTTCTCTTCACTTTCTGCCATAAGGGTGGTATCATGTGCATATCTGAGATTATTGATATTTCTCCTGGCAACCTTGATTCCAGTTTGTATTTCATCCAGTCCAGCCTTTCTCATGATGTGCTCTGCATATAAGTTAAATAAGCAGTGTGAAAATATACAACCTTCATGCACTCCTTTTCCTATTGGGAACCAGTCTGTTGTTCCATGTCCAGTTCTAACTGTTGCCTCCTGACCTGCATACAGATTTCTCAAGGGGCAGATCAGGTGGTGTGGTATTCCCATCTCTTTCAGAATTTTCCACATTTTATTGTGATCCACACAGTCAAAGACTTTGGCATAGTCAATAAAGCAGAAGTAGTTGTTTTTCTGGAACTCTCTTGCTTTTCCCATGATCCAGCAGATGTTGGCAGTTTGATCTCTGGTTCCTCTGTCTTTTCTAAAACTAGCTTGAACATCAGAAAGTTCATGGTTCACGTATTGCTGAAGCTTGGCTTGGAGAATTTTGAGCATTACTTTACTAGCATGTGAGATGAGTGCAATTGTGCAGTAGTTTGAGCATTCTTGACATTGCCTTTCTTTGGGATTGGAATGAAAATTGACCCTTTCCAGTCTTGTGGCCACTGCTGAGTTTTCCAAATTTGCTGGCATATTGAGTGCACCATTTTCACAGCATCATATTTCAGAATTTGAAACAGCTCCACTGGAATTCCATCACCTCCACTAGCTTTGTTCGTAGTGATGCTTTCTAAGGCCCACTTGACTTCACATTCCAGCATGTCTGGCTCTGGATGAGTGATCATGCCATCATGATTATCTGGGTTGTGAAGATCTTTTTTGTACAATTCTGTGTATTCTTGCCACCTCTTCTTAATATCTTCTGCTTCTGTTAGGTCCATACCATTTCTGTCCTTTATTGAGCCCTTCTTTGCATGAAATGTTCCCTTGGTATCTCTAATTCTCTTGAAGAGATCTCTAGTCTTTCCCATTCTGTTCTTTTCCTCTATTTCTTTGCATTGATCGCTGAAGAAGGCTTTCTTATCTCTTCTTGCAATTCTTTGGAACTCTGCATTCAGATGCTTATATCTTTCTTTTTCTCCTTTGCTTTTTGCTTGTCTTCTTTTCATAGCTCTTTGTAAGGCCTAGCCAGACAGCCATTTTGCTTTTTTTGCATTTCTTTTCCATGGGGATGGTCTTGATCCCTGTCTCCTGTACAGTGTCATGAACCTCATTTCATAGTTCATCAGGCACTCTATCAGATCTAGGCCCTTAAATCTGTTTCTCACTTCTTGATACTTTTTAATGTTCTATTTGAAATGTTGATCATGAGAAAGCATTTTCATGCCAATGTGATTCTTATTCCTTTGTAGATGTCATGCTTTTCTCTTGGGGAAGATTAATGATTTGCTCCCAGTGAAATGCTGGAATCTCTTCAAAATGTATATGCCTGAAACCTTTTTTAATTGGCTCTGAAGACTGAAGATAAATTTGCTTCTATCTTTTTAGTCCTCCCCTCCTTTTTTTGTTCTCTTTGTACAAGTTTTGGATTAGATTTGGGCATTCTTCAATCTGTCTTCCATGTCTCTTAATGTACTTTTAATATTTTCTATCTCTATCTGTCTGGACTATGTTCTAGAAGTTTTCTTTGAATTTATTTTAATGATTATTACTATTGTTATTCAGTCTCTTAAGTCATGACCAACTCTTTTAAACGCCATGGACTGCAGCATGCCAGGCTTCCCTGTCGTTCACTATCTCCCAGAGTTTGCTCAAACTCATGTCTATTGAGTGCGTGATGCCATCCAACCATCCCATCCTCTGTCACCCCCTTCTCCTCCTGCTCTCAATCTTTCCCAGCATCAGAGACTTTTCTAGTGAGTAGGTTCTTCACATCAGATGGCCAAAAGACTGGAATTTCAGCATTAGCATCAGTGCTCCCAGGATCTGTGTCCATTCTGTTATTTAGTTCAGTAGCGCACAGTCTTTTGGGCACCAGGGACTGGTTTTGTAGAAAACAGTTTTCCACAGACCAGGGATTGGGGTGGGGAACAGCTTCAGGATGATTCAAATGCATTACATTTACTGTGCACTTTGTTTCTATTACTATTATGTCACTTCTGCCTCAGATCATCAAAGCGTTAGATCCTGAGGATTGGGGACCCCTAATTTAGTCTGTGTAGTCATAGTCTCTTCTATTTTTCAATCATTTATTTCCAGGATCTCTTTCTTGCCATTTAATTGATCCTTTTTAAAAAATAGTTGCTTGTCTTGTTATGAATGCCTATTTCTTCAAATTCTCAGAGGATAAGAAATAGTATTTTTTTTTTAATGAGAATATACATTATGTCTATGTCCTCTGGGTCTGTGTTTTTATTGTCTATTTTGATCTTTTTCATTGAAGTTGTGAATTTTCTTCAAATACCAAGGGAACATTGATCAGTTATTCATATTTACAAATGAAGAACCACATTGATCTGTGTAGATGGGTACTCTGCATTTCTTTTACAGTTGTGGAACTGTTGTCCCAAAATTGTTATGCTTTGAAAGGGAAAATTGATTCTATACAAAGATAAGGGCCCTGTCTTGGTATATATTTCCCTTTAAGGTATATAGACAGGAATATATAAGCAGACCTAGGTTCACCACGAAGCTAAAGAACATTTTATTTTGACATTTTATTGGTTAGAATTTTTAGGTGCAAAACAAAGAATCCACTTTAGTTAGTTTAATCAAGAAGTATTTACTGAAACATTAAATAACTCACTCAACTGTTGAAAGAGTTTCTGGAAGAAATGGCTGGTGGAAAAAAAAAAAGCAAAAAACAGTTTCCAGAAGCTCACTGAAGAACTGGCCTAATTAGGGAGTTGCTTGGCCCAAGGGCACTGTCCCTGTGCTTTTGCCTCAGCAGCTGGACGGATGCTTCCTGTGCCCCACTGGCTGCCTCATGGAGGTCCACCCAGCAGAAGTCTTGAGTAGATACAGCTGATTAGGGGAACTGTCATATGTCTACATTCTGGTTGCAACAGAGGGTAGGAAATCGGGCTTTAAAAAGTGTACCTCAAGAAATAGTATTCACAATGTGGTGTACCTGTTAAGTAGGTTCAATCATGTCTGACATTTTGAGACCTCTTAGACTGTAGCCCCCGCGGCTGTTCTGTCCGTGGGATTCTCAAGGCAAGAACACTGGAGAGGGTTGCTGTGCCCTCCTCTAGGAAATCTTCCCGACCCAGAGATCAAACCTGCATCTCTTAGGTCTCCTGCATTGGCAGGTGGATTCTTTACAAGTGCCGACTGGGAAACCTCACGATATGGGGAACCATCCAAAGCAGGGTGCTCAGAAAGAAGCAGTCTTCAGTGTCCCAGATCCTCCACGTGGGAAAGCGTACCTGAGTTCACTGCTGTCTCTTGGTCCCTTTCATTTTCACCTCACTGATCCCATGGCACTGTACTTCCTGTGTATCTTTCTCTAGGCCTAAGATACACACTAACGGACTCTTTACCAATAAATCTTGCTCATTAGAAAGACCTGCCTGAGGCTTAATTTGGTCTCTATTGCTGCGATCAACTGAACAGACGAAACTGAAGGAGCTACCCAACCCACTTGGGCACAGCGTACCCTGTAACTAATTAGTATTTCCACCTCAATTTACCTGTTCTCCTATACCTGGGGCTTCCATCAGGGGGCGCTGTGCCCACCTCCAGTGCCTCTCCCTCTGATCTGACCAATGCATCGACCTACCCATTGAACTGTTATCTTGCAGACATTTGTCAACACTTCCTGCTTTCTGATTGCATTAATTTAGGTCATATTTTAGAAATAGGCAAAACAAAACCTCATGGCTACTTACCGCCTTTGCACTCTGCCCCATTTTTCCGTCTACATTGCCTATCAGGGGCTGGCAGCCACTCTCTATAGAGGGTCACAAGCAAATGTTTCAGACCTTATTGGCACAATAGGCTCTATTGCAACTGCTCGATCTCTGTGGAAGGGCAAAAGCTGCTCAGGTGATCCATGAAGAAATAGGTGTGGCTGTGTCCCAGTGACACTTGATTTACAAGGATGAGTAGCCGGCCGGGTTTGGCCAGCAGACCACAGTTTTTGCCCACTGTGGTCCACATGCTGAATCCTGAGGGCAGCCTCTGTCTTTCCTGATCATTCATGTTTGAATGTTTGAACTTTCAGTTTCTCATCATCCATAGAGAGGAAAGATATGTTAATTGGGAAAATGTAGGTTTAATAACATGTCATCCTATTGATAAACAACTCTGTTTTACCACTTCTTAGCACCATGAATGAGTTTCCAACAGGGCTTTTTTATAACTTCGCTTTTTCTAATATAAAAGCAGCATTTGAAAGGGATTTTTCTGGTGTATATTGCCTTGAGAACAGAAATAATTTCCTTAAAATTGGCAAATTTGCATGTTAAAAAGGAGAAAGGTAAAATCTCCAAAATTACCTTTAGGGAACCAAGTAGTGATGTGGCATCCATACCCAGTAAATTGGCTGATGAGGCGAGAAAGCTGAGTTTTCACTTAAACAGAAACCATGTGAAAGTTTGGAAGCCAGAAACAGGCAGAAGTGTGGAGAGCAGGTATAATCTGGAGTATTTTGAAGTTTAAATGGATCAGAAAGTTGCTGAAAACGTATTTTCCCACATATTCCCTAAGGTGGATTTGCAACAGAAGCAGATTCTATTTCACCCTTTCATTTAATCCACGCAGTGCTTCAACACCAATCAAAAATCCCTTTAACTTGGATGTTTGGCTAGACATTTGTCTTTGCAGTGTGGGGAGAGGAAACTCAGCTCTGAAGCTGTCTCGGAAAGAGCATGAACCAAGGGGCACCTGTTTGCTCTAGGCGCAGGAAATATCCACCTACCTCTGTCAAAGAGGAGCTACTTCCCATCCTGCCAGTGTAGACATCTTACGATTTGGATCAGAGTCTATCTAGTATTTGTGTTGTTTTGACAGCTTTAGCCTGTGCTGTTTACTTTTTAGGTACAATCATTTGCTTTCCCCAGAGTAAATAATTATGGGGCTTTCTTCACTACGTGCTTAATCATTTGTATACCAGTGACTCAGCTCCCCAAAGACACTAGTTGGGAGGTCTCTCCTCACTATGTGTTATTTACGTCAACTGGGCTCTGTGTTAATTTCATCGTGTTTAAGATATCTCCCAGACTTTGTCTACTGCTTCATTCTGTACTCACGCTCTTCACTGAAAACTCCCCAGTGCCATCATTTTGAGAATTTCCTTTATGTTTCTATAGTTATGAATCTCTTGTTTCTGAGATTCTGGACCTTTGCCATTGTAAATTCATTTATTTTCAAGGAATATGGTTTTCATTATAATTGTGGCAAAGAGCACATGTGAAGTAAACTTTTTGCAGTGATATATATCTGAAGTTATCTTTTTCTACATCATAGTTGTTTGATAGTTTAGTTGAACAAAAATTTTCTAAGTTGCAAATAAAGTATCTGTAGGATTTGAAGCCAGGACTCCATTGTATTTGGGCTTCTGTGCTTCTGTTTAAAAATCTGATGCTATTGATTGATGCTTGATTACTCTTTGCTGACTTTTTCTTTCCTTGTGGAAAATATTAGGATCTTTCTTTTTATTTTTTTCACATTATAGTTTGTGTGTGCTGCAAAATTGGTGTTCCTTTAAATCTGGAATTCTAAATTGTTGGTTTCAGATGTGTATAAGAGACAGGGCAAGAACACTGGAGAGGGTTGCTGTGCCCTCCTCTAGGAAATCTTCCCGACCCAGAGATCAAACCTGCATCTCTTAGGTCTCCTGCATTGGCAGGTGGATTCTTTACAAGTGCCGACTGGGAAACCTCACGATATGGGGAACCATCCAAAGCAGGGTGCTCAGAAAGAAGCAGTCTTCAGTGTCCCAGATCCTCCACGTGGGAAAGCGTACCTGAGTTCACTGCTGTCTCTTGGTCCCTTTCATTTTCACCTCACTGATCCCATGGCACTGTACTTCCTGTGTATCTTTCTCTAGGCCTAAGATACACACTAACGGACTCTTTACCAATAAATCTTGCTCATTAGAAAGACCTGCCTGAGGCTTAATTTGGTCTCTATTGCTGCGATCAACTGAACAGACGAAACTGAAGGAGCTACCCAACCCACTTGGGCACAGCGTACCCTGTAACTAATTAGTATTTCCACCTCAATTTACCTGTTCTCCTATACCTGGGGCTTCCATCAGGGGGCGCTGTGCCCACCTCCAGTGCCTCTCCCTCTGATCTGACCAATGCATCGACCTACCCATTGAACTGTTATCTTGCAGACATTTGTCAACACTTCCTGCTTTCTGATTGCATTAATTTAGGTCATATTTTAGAAATAGGCAAAACAAAACCTCATGGCTACTTACCGCCTTTGCACTCTGCCCCATTTTTCCGTCTACATTGCCTATCAGGGGCTGGCAGCCACTCTCTATAGAGGGTCACAAGCAAATGTTTCAGACCTTATTGGCACAATAGGCTCTATTGCAACTGCTCAGATCTCTGTGGAAGGGCAAAAGCTGCTCAGGTGATCCATGAAGAAATAGGTGTGGCTGTGTCCCAGTGACACTTGATTTACAAGGATGAGTAGCCGGCCGGGTTTGGCCAGCAGACCACAGTTTTTGCCCACTGTGGTCCACATGCTGAATCATGAGGGCAGCCTCTGTCTTTCCTGATCATTCATGTTTGAATGTTTGAACTTTCAGTTTCTCATCATCCATAGAGAGGAAAGATATGTTAATTGGGAAAATGTAGGTTTAATAACATGTCATCCTATTGATAAACAACTCTGTTTTA
>SJYC01067681.1:0-12958 GCA_006408675.1 Madoqua kirkii
ACTTTGCATTGATATGGGTATATCCTTCCTTTTCTCCTTTACCTTTTGCTTCTTTCACAGGTATTTGTAAGGCCTCCTCAGACAGCCATTTTGCCTTTTACTTGGGGATGGTCTTGATCCCTGGCTCCTGTACAGTGTCCCAAACCTCATCCATAGTTCTTCAGGCACTCTGTCTATCATATCTAGTCCCTTGAATCTATTTCTCACTTCCACTGTATGATGCTAAGGGATTTGATTTAGGTCATACTTGAATGGTCTAGTGGTTTTCCCTACTTTCTTCTATTTAAGTCTGAATTTTGAAGTAAAGAGTTCGTGATCTGAGCCACAGTCAACTGCTGGTCTTATTTTTGCTGACTGTAGAGAGCTTCTCCATCTTTAGCTGCGAAGAATATAATCAATCTGATTTTGGCATTGGTCATTTGGTGATATCCACGTACAGAGTCTTCTCTTGCATTTTCTTGGTCTGCTTACCATGCAGCAATCCAGGCGATGAGGTGTTGAGACAAGCAGAAGCAACTTTGTTTGGAATGCTAGGTGTCACAGAAGATGGCGAACTAGAGTCCTAGAGTACCATGTTAATGGGTGTCTGGATGCCAAGTATAAAGGCCATTAAGTCTTGCAAAATATCTCTTGGCTTGGCAGCCTTGGGGAGAATGTAGTTAATTTCTTCCTTTGTGCAGCCATTCACAGGTTGGCAGGGTCAGGGTATTTCCTAGTAGCTGAACAAAGACACTTTAGTTTAACATTCAGAGGAGGGACCAGATTCCCGGAGGCAGGTGATTATGTATGCTTACAACTATACCCAGCATCATTTTAGTGATTATGGCAACATAGGCGATGAAAAGAAATGTTAAAATAAAAGCAACTGATCCAGCATGGAGTCAGGTTTGTTCTTCCCTGCTCATTGCTACCTGCTCGATAGGTTCTGAGTGCTCCTCAGTGCCTCCTGACAGCCCTGTGGGAGGTCCCCATTTTTAGTATCATCTCTGTTTTCCAGAGGAGAAAAGTGAGCTACAGAGAGGTTGCCTAACTTGGTTATGGTCTCACAGCCAGCGATGTAACTGGGATTCCAAGCTGGCCTCTGATCGTCAGAGCCCTGCAGGAGCCAGGACGCCCTCTGTGTGCTAGTTATTCTGTGGCCGTTCACACTCAGCGCTGCTTGCTGCCCATTCTGTTTCGTGACGCCCTGTTGGGTCTTCTAGTTTTGTGACATGGACATCGCTGTTTTATCTGTAAGCTGACCTTCACCCAAACTGTTGCTAACCCTTTTCCTGCCTACCCCAACTCCGCTTGTCAGCGCTTACGCTCCCCAGTGCTCCAGTGTTCCCCCTTCTGAGTCAACATGTATTTTATAATGCTGCACGGTTCATCTTCAAAGCTCCTATTCCTGAGTTTAAAGATCTTAAGTCACGCTCAATAAATTGATAGAGCATAAATTAGGGGCCACATCGAATATAGGCAAGTGTGTATTTTGTTGCAAATGCCTTGTTTTCTATAGCTGCCCTTTTGGTTGATAAATAAATGACCTGATGTGCTGTAGAGTTTCCCTTGGCTTGATCTGCAAGCAGGTAACTCCAGTCCACCAGATCTCTTTCTGACCTCTGGTCTTCCTAGCTTCCTCACTTACCTCAGTGAAGGTAAGCGAGACACTTACCGTCTTGAGACACAGCTTGGTAGGTAAACTCAGCGGTCAGCGTGTAACAGCAGCCACCCCTTTCCCTAGGGCTGACCAGAGTGTCCCCTCCCCACTCCCCTGAGTCTTACTCTCCACCACCAGATTCTCCTTTCCATGTTATCAGCCTGGCCCTGCAGTTGTCTGAGTTTGTGATGAGTGCTTGAGCGTTTAATTTATGGGTACCCTCCCTTGTTTCTAGCTTAATAGTTTCCTTGCTTCCTGCCTTGTTTTGACTTTAGCATCAATCTCAGTCTCAGGTCCTAGTGGCCCTGGTTTCTCCCCCTTCTGGTGTGATCCCTGTTCGTCTTGTTGTTTTCTTTCTCGTTGGTATGCGACGCTCATGTGGGCCACACGTTTCTTTCTTATTTTGTTGCAAATGCCTTGTTTTCTATAGCTGCCCTTTTGGTTGATAAATAAATGACCTGATGTGCTGTAGAGTTTCCCTTGGCTTGATCTGCAAGCAGGTAACTCCAGTCCACCAGATCTCTTTCTGACCTCTGGTCTTCCTAGCTTCCTCACTTACCTCAGTGAAGGTAAGCGAGACACTTACCGTCTTGAGACACAGCTTGGTAGGTAAACTCAGCGGTCAGCGTGTAACAGCAGCCACCCCTTTCCCTAGGGCTGACCAGAGTGTCCCCTCCCCACTCCCCTGAGTCTTACTCTCCACCACCAGATTCTCCTTTCCATGTTATCAGCCTGGCCCTGCAGTTGTCTGAGTTTGTGATGAGTGCTTGAGCGTTTAATTTATGGGTACCCTCCCTTGTTTCTAGCTTAATAGTTTCCTTGCTTCCTGCCTTGTTTTGACTTTAGCATCAATCTCAGTCTCAGGTCCTAGTGGCCCTGGTTTCTCCCCCTTCTGGTGTGATCCCTGTTCGTCTTGTTGTTTTCTTTCTCGTTGGTATGCGACGCTCATGTGGGCCACACGTTTCTTTCTTTTTTTTTAGAAAGTATTTTATTTATTTATTTGGCTGCACTAAGTCTTAGTTGCAGCATGCTGGATCTTCTGTGCTCTCTGTGGCGTGCAGCAGAATCCTTAGTTGTGGCATGTGAGCTCTTTGTTGCAACATGTGGAATCTAATTCCCTGACCAGGGGTCGAACCTGGACCCCTTGTCTTGGAGGCATGGAGAAGTAGCCCCTGGGCCACCAGGAAGGTCGCTGAGCTGCCTGTTTCTTGCACCGCTGCTCCGTTCAGGGCTGGATCCACGTGCCGCCACATGCCTTCTGCTTCCTTGACCCACTTGCTGACTCAGCACCTTTATAGCACTCAACCTTTGGCTCCTAGTACCCGGGGAACTGTGTCTCCTTTTCAACCTCATCAGCTTTTTGTGACATTTGAGTCATTCTTCAGAAACTGCTCAAGCAAAACTATCACAAGTTCCGTCCTGAATGCCACTCACTCTTTGGGCACTGGAATAAGGTATGTGCGTATCCTCTCTCACCAACCACTAACTGACTTCCTGCTATTTCCAGAATACTATTAGGGTGTCATTGCAGAAGCTTCATTATTTCCTCCTTTTGGCTCAGCTGTGATCATGCAACTTATACAAAAGAACTTCTTAGTCAAGGGCCAGACTCATATACCAAAATTCCCTAGGAGCTAGATGTAAATTCAAGAAGAATTTGAGGTTATATGCTAATGCTATAATTTTGACTATTAATTCTGACAAATGCCAGCCTCTAAGTCTGTTAATTCTCTAGTACCTTCCCTGACATATGTCATACAATTGCAAAACATCAGCTCCTGGTAAATGTAGGATGTTCTCAGTTGACTATGCACTGTGCTTAGAAAGGAGTTTTACACCTGTACACAGAAGACAGGACTTCCGTGGCCACCGCTTCTGTTTCACACTGCAGACAGCAGGGGTAGATAGAAGTACACATGTGAGAGGCAGCTGAAGGTTTTCCTCGCATGCTAGAGGCTTCACTGCTGGAACAAGGCCAGATCAGGCTGTCTGGATTCCTTGTGAGCCTGCTCCAAACTAACATATTTATTATCAAGGAAGAAGCTTTGCCTGATGTTAGATCACTCAGATTTGCCTTGCAGTGTTCCCTTGCAGAAAATGATAAGAAAGTGATTGAAATGAGTTTGTTGAGACAATACAGAAGAATCTACCTTTTTTAAGGGCAAAATTCTGAAAATATGCTTGCAGACTGAGAAAACTAGCTATTTGCTTATTGCTTTATTTTCATAAAATGAACAATGCATCTGAAAGATAAAACAGTGACCCATGATATTAATGGCTGATGATATTTTGTTGAAGGTTGGAGCAATTTTACTGTTTTTTTTTTTTTTTTTGGTTTGAAGGATAGGGATTTATTTTAAAATGGTTATCTAGTCCAATGCTTATAAACTGTTTGCATTTTGTTGGTACAACACACAAATCTTTTGCTGTGGTTTTGAGAAAACCCCCAGACTTTTAATGTCTGGGAACAGATGGAGATCTAAAGTAACTGCATTTCACAACAGGACGTGTTACTATCTGCCAGTCTGTTTTCACTGTATGTGAAATATTCTCAGAGCTAGTCAGCAGATTTATTAAACTTCTATGAGTATGTAAGCATTTGAAGTGTCTGTGCTATATAGTTATAAAAATTAAAGAAAGTCAGACTTAGCTCTGCTCTTTAAGAGTTCTTGGTAATTCTTAATTCCCTTTGGAAAGTGTATTCATTTAAATATGTTTCATAAGCTGGGCTCTGGAGCATTTTGGTCACAAAGTATTCACATGGATAAATCTACAAGAACTTGAAGTCAGAGGCTTTGAAAACATCAAGATGAAACAATTCATTTAAATCCTAATATTTCCCCTTCTCATGTCGCTGGCTGAAATCCCTTGAACGAGAACTGGTTGGTTGTACCTACAGGGCGCTGCAGATACTGTGCATGTTTCAGAACGTTAGCTGGGATCCACCGGCTTCTCAGCATTTTAATATGTGGTTATTTATGCTGACCCTTCACAGAGCAGTCTAACTGTGGAGCTTAAAATCTCCTCCCTTTAAAAGACAAAAGATGTATTCTCTCTCTCTCCTCCACTTTTCTCTCTTCTCTCCACTCCCTTTCATCTCCTCTGTCTCTTTTTTATTCTTTTTTCACTCAAGTTAGATGTAAAATAAGGGGTTAAATTTCATGAAAGTAAGGGTTGCCCTTCACCAAAGAGTGTAAAATTGCTGTGTCACAGCTTCTTGCATGTCGTTTGCGACATCAAACCTAAAACTTACCAGTGCTAACTAAAGAGTTAAATTATTTAACTTAAAATTATGTGACTTGATCAAATTGCTTTAGTTTACTTTGACTAATATCCTTACTATTGTAAAATGATTCAACTTATGTATGCACAATTAACTCAAAATATTTTAGAAAGTATCTTTGCTATAAGGTTATGCTTATATAAAAAGTATATTAAAAAGCTGAGATATCACTTTGCCAACCTGGATCTGTACAGTCAAAGTTATGGTTTTGCAGTAATCATGTATGGATGTGAGAGTTGAATCATAAAGAAGGCTGAGCACCGAAGAATTCATGCTTTCGAACTGTGGTGCTGGAAAAGACTCTTGAGAGTCCCTTGGACTTCAAGGAGATTAGACCAATCAATCCTAAAGGAGATCAGCGTGAGTATTCATTGGAAGGACTGATGCTAAGCCTGACACTCCCAATACTTTGGCCACCTGATGCAAAGAGCCAGCTCACTGGAAGAGACCCTGATGCTGGAAAAGATTGACAGTAAAAGGAGAATGGGGGCGGCAGAGGATGAGGTGGTTAGATGTATCACTAACTCAATGGACATAAATTTGAGCAAACTCCGGGAGGTAGCAGAGGACAGGGAAGGGTGGCGTGCTGCAGTCCACAGGGTTGCAAAAAGTCGGACATGACTTAGCAGCTGAAGAACAACAAATGCCTCTTAGCCAGTCCTTGAATATTGACTCGATAAGCAATCAGCCTTAGATATGGTCCTTTGTATAGGCTTAACAACAACATTGAAAATCAGTCATTATTAGTATAGTATAAACTTAAGGATATTTGTTGTCGGGTATATATGAACCCTGGGGAAAATAGGATTTGAAAGTCACATATTGGCATAAATACTTGGTTTAAGGTCTTAAAGAGTTTCTTACATTTCTCATTCCCGAGATTAAAGTCTCTGAATCAAGCTTCCTAATTGTTTGTGTCATTACATCTCTGCTCTCCTTTGCATTGCCTGTGGAAGACTAAAGGCCAGCTGTAATCTGAAAAAGCTTTTTTATTTTATTTTATTCCATTTTTATTGAATTTGTGACACTAAGTATTGGGGGACCTAGATAAAATCTTAGCTTTCAGCTCTTAATCAACCAAAAAATATTTTTCTTCCTATAAGTTTGTTTCCCAGGACCTGGACAAGTTGGCTGCTTTAAATGTTTTTTTAGTAGAATGAGCTATGACTGAATGTGATTGTATAGTCAGTAACTAATTAGATATGAATCCTATAGAAAGTGCCAATTGATCCTAATGTAAAAGTGTTTGTGTGGGGGTGTAAAGCTAGGAGCTAGCCAGAGAGCTAGGTCTCTTGTGTCTTCCCTCTGAGTGGTCTTAAATGAAACACAGATGACTTCAGACTAGTGCTTCTCATAGTGTGGCCCTCATACCAGCACTAGGAACATCATGTTGGCACTTGGTAGAAATACAGATCCTAATGATAGAGGGTCAGAAGCTTGCAGGAGATACCTTCACGCAAGAGCCTTTCAGCAATCCTGAGTCATAGGCAGGCAGCCACTGGGCCCAGCTTTGTTGTCTGGGACTTGTTCCGCAGGTTGTTTGGGACTGGAAGAAATCGGTCACCCTCTGTAGCTGTTTCTCTTGCCTTGTGGAAGGACTAGACTCCCACACAGTCTCCCATACACACATACTCCAAGAAAATACGATCCTATTTTATTTTTACTTTATTGAAGTATTGTTTGATCTACAGTGCATTAAATCATGCTGTACAACAGTGATTGAGTTTATTATGTATATATGTTATATATATGTATATATGCATTCTTTTTCGTATTCTTTCCCATTATAATTTATCACATGACACTGAATCTGTTTCCTTGTGCTATGCAGTAGGACCTTGTTTATCCATTCTATGTTTAATAGTTTATATTTACTTAACCCAGACTCAGACTATTCCTCTCTCACCCAACTCCCCTTGACAGAACAGTAAGTCTGTTCTCTTGTGTCTGTGGGTCTGTTTTTGTTTTGCAGATAGATTCGTTTGTTTCTTAGGAAATAATCCTACTTTAAAAGAGTCTACAGTTTAAAAAATAATTTATTCAAAATTTAACAGTCTTCTTCATCTGTCAGTTTATCCTATGGCTTATTTAAGGCAAACCTTTCTCTTATCTTGATTTTGGAACACACAAAATATAGACTAACAGCTTAATATCTTTTCCCTTTCCTTTGGACACTTGAATAAAGCTTTGGAAAGAGGCTATTTGTCTTTTACACTTCATGCTTCCTCACATAATCCTTTTTTCCCTAAGTTTATCTTTTCAGGACCTATTTCCCAACACATGTAACTCTATAGTAATTAACCTAGTTCTCCAACTGGAAACATGTTGAAGCAGAGTCTCCCTTTTGCATAAAGACAGAAAATGACAGTCCTTTGGGTCCAAAATTAGTTCCTCTTAATCCTCCCCCAAGGTGTACCATTTTGTGCTCCAACTTGTATGGCCTGTAAACCTTGAGGAATTTTATTGTCTTTGAACATTATCCAGCAAATCTCCTCTAATTAATTTAATCCCTACAGATATATGCTTGTTGATCAGTATAAAAATCAAGGCCAAAAATATCAGTACTGCTTGGAAAGCTTTGCTTTTGGCAAGAAGAATCTTGACCTGTTTTGAGCTCATGCACCAAAGACACATAGGGAGACTTTTACTCTACCCACCCCTATTTTATAGGGACAACTAGCAGACACAGTAATCTGTATGTATGTGCTTATCACTTCTCACTGCTTTCTCCCAACTGCTGGTGAAAATTATTAACATTTTTAGGGATTTCTCTGGTAGTCCCGTGGTTAAGACTCTGTGTTTCTAATGCAGGGGGCTTGGATTTGCTCCCAGGTCAGGGAACTAAGATCCCACATGTGGGTGAAATAGCCAATAACAACAATAATAATAAATTTGTAAATAAACAAATAAATGAAAAAGAAAAGCATTAGCATTTTTAGATTTGAAGAAATAGTTTTAATATACTCAGAAAGACGAATATCCTAAGAGGTCATTCTATACCACCTATGTACATAAACCAGTGTCTCTAAAAGATAGCATGAATGAATGTCAGCTTTGAGTTTTCAGAGCTTCCAGGCTGCAAGAACCAATTGTCTTTCTAGATAACACAGTTTCATGATTAACAACACACTTTATCAGAAACCTCCCTCATGAGAAAGCTCAGCACCTTCAACTATAGCTCAAGATCATTGCCTCTGCCTTTAAAGTCTAGTAGTAAATCACTTGTCTCCCCACTAAATTATTCTGATTTCTTTCATCTTTGTCCTTCTACTTCAATTGCTAGCCTCCTATACTTCCTTATTTCGCTCTTAATTCTTCCTGAACTCTTTATTTAAACCAGACTTAGTACTTTAGTAGGATCAAGGCAGTGCTGACTTGAATGGGTAGATGACTTTTTATTCTTAGATCCTGGAATCACTACAAAACCACGGGCTACTGGGATTCCCTTCTTCTTTCTTCACATACTTGCAGATGGACTTAGACAGAACAGCTATTCTTTCCAGCCTACTTTATATGTTAATTTGTTGTTGTCGTTTAGTCGCTAAGTCCTGTCTGACTCTTTTGCGACCTCGTGGACGATAGCCCCCCAGGCTTCCCTGTCCATGGAATTTCCCAGGCAAGAATAGTGGCGTGGGCTGCCATTTCCTTCTCCAGGAGATCTTCCCAACTCAGGGACTGAACCCACGTCTCCTGTTTGGCAGGTGACTATTTTACTACTGAGCCATCAGGAAAGCCCTTACATATTAATATTTAATAGATAAGTAGATAACTCTTCTATTGGTTTTTCCATATTGTTTTAGGTTTTTTAATGTACGTATTTTTTGGCTGCGCTGTGTCTGTTGCTGTGCGCAGGCTTTTTTCTAGGCGTGCAGGCAGCGGCTGCTCTTCATTGTGGTGCACGGGCCTCTCCTTGCAGTCCCTTCTTTGTCACAGAGCCCAGACTCTAGGTGCACGGGCTCAGTTGCGTGGCTCATGGGCTTACTTGCCCCATGGCATGTGAAATCTTTCTGGACCAAGGATCAAACCCATGTCGCCTGGACTGGCAGGCAGATTCCTATTGATTGAACAGGTAGGGAAGTTCTGATTACTTTTAATATAACAGAATTTGAAGTTGCAGCATCGGCACATAATGCTTTTCTCAGACCAATGATGTCTGAAGTTCCTAAGCCTTTTCTTTAAAGGGCCAGAGAGTAAATGTATTAGGTTTCATGGGCTATAAAGTCTCCCCTATGATTCAGTTCTGTTATAACACCAAAGTAGCCGTAGACATTATATCAACTAATGGGAGTGGACATGTTCCAATGAAACTCTATTTGTGAACACTGTGAAACTGGAATTCATATAATTTTCACATCACAAAGTATTATTATCGTTTTGATTTTTTCCCAACCTCTTGAAAAAAGTAAAGAGACATTCTTAGCCTCTGAGTCGTCCAAAAAAAGAAAATTGACTGGATTTTGATCCGTGAGCAATATATAGTTTGTTGACCTCTGAAATATATGAAAAGGGTAGTTTTAATGAAGTACTGAAAACGTTAAGTTTAAGCATAGCTTCTTTCCAAGAGTTGTTTTTATAGGCTCCTCTCCTTTATATTTACTTCTGTAAGCTCTCATTTTAAAATTAATTTTTGTTTATTTATTTTTATTTGGCTGTGCTGGGTCATTGTTGTAGCATGTGGGATCCAGTCCCCTAACTAGGGGTGAAACCCAGGTCCCTGTATTGGGAGCACAGCGTCCTTAACCACTGGACCACCAGGGAAGTACCCATAATCTCCTATGACTCAGACCTGATGCCACTCTTTTCTAATGATTTTTCTGGCCTGGTTTTCCAAGTGGCACTAGTGGTAAAGAACCAGCCTGCCAATGCAGGAGACAAAAAATGCGGAGTTGATCCCTGGGTCAGAAGACCCCCTGGAAGAGGAAATGGCACCCCACTCCAGTACTCTTGCCTGGAGAATCCCATGGACAGAGGAGCCTGGCAGGCCACAGTCCATGAGTCTCAAAGATACACACAAGCCTGAAGTGACTAAGCACGCACACACACTCCTCCTGATAGAATGCCTGGCGGGGTTTCAAGCAAGTGACTGAGCGGATGAGTGAAGTGAAAGAGCGCTGGGGAAAGGAAAGAGACAGTCCACTTAAAGTGGAGATAAATTTATAATTAGTAAAGAGGAAAAATAAGTGAGCTCTTTGAAAAAATTATCCATTTGTCCCCATTGGAGAAGGCATTGGCAACCCACTCCAGTGTTCTTGCCTGGAGAGTCCCAGGGATGGGGGAGCCTGGTGGGCTGCCGTCTATGAGGTCACACAGAGTCAGGCACGACTGAAGCAACTTACCAGCAGCAGCAAATACTTTCAAAAACTATGCATTCATTATGCAGCATTTTTTTTTTTTTTTACAGCACGCTAGCTGCTTGGTTGAGGCATGTGCACTCTTAGTCACAGCACATGGGATCTAGCTCCCTGGGCAGTGTTCAGACCCTGGCTCCCTGAACTGAGAGTGTAGATGCTTGCCACTGGACCACCAGGGAAGTACCATTACTTTCATATTTTTAACAACAAAAAACATTAAATTGAACGTCATTCAATTATGTTGCGCCTCTCCTTTTTCTTTGGTATTGCCTCAGATTTGTGGGCACACTTTAGTTTCTAAATATGTACCCATATTAGGGTACAAACACATATACTTTGCAAAAAATGATGCCGTTCAGTAGAATGAAGTTATATCCCTATATGTGACTGATTCACTCAGTCAGTAAAAATCTTGTGTTAAAGAAAATGAGGTGGTTGTTTCAAGTTTACCGTGGACTGGCTACTCTAACAGCAATAGGCGTAACACTGAAATGTGAACAGCAGCCCAGCAGACACTTACTCTCCATAAGAAGATCCAGGAAAGACAATACTGACAAATCAAAATAAATCCTTCCCTGCAACTGAAAATGGGCCCTATAGCTTGTATCCTTTGGATGTGGATAAATGATGTTCTAGAGTAAGTGAAGGACAACACACTCAGAAAGATTCATGATTTACTCAATATGATATAGGGTACAAAGTTCATCCCAGTCAACGAAGACTGACTTTTGAGCCCTGCAAATCTGCACCATTATTGCACCTATATTTGTACGTCTCTATGTATGTAGATATTTACATCGACCACCCTGGTCATTTCAACTTAGAGAAGCAACACCATTTTGAAAGCAATGATAACGTGCATCCCTTGTTCTCTCTGTGGCTTCATTGCTTTAAATATATATTGAGCAATACTTGGGCAATGTTTCTTTAAATAAGGAAGAAAACAGAAAATCCACCGGTTCAGAGATGCCTAGGGTGCTTTGTATTCTATAGAATGTGACCAGATACTCTGGAAGGCTTTAGGCTCTTAAAGAGAGAACAATCCAATCTGTGTCATTAGGACAGGCTAATGAACTTCATTTCTAAGGCTTGACTTGGTTCAATTAAATGAGAGACAAGCTAGCTAATAAAACCATCAGATAAGCTGGCTAAGGCTACTGAGTTTATTCCATATGCAGAGAGATTCCTTGGGATGGAGCCAGGTTTACCATTCCACACTTTCCAAATATACTCTATGGAATGCCAGTCCCATAAAATGCAACCAAATAAAGGGTTATATTTAAAAGTAGTGAGCGTGGTTTAGGAGACTCTTTGAGACATTGGTCTGGCACTGGAGATTCATGGGGCACGTTCACATTCCTAGGCTCAGAGAGGTCCTGCCGGAGTCCTGACATTAGAACATGTTCTTGGTCCTTTGCTGTGCTCTCTGCTTTATGAGGCTAAAATTAAGCAGTACTTTGTTAACCTAATACATTGCTTCAACCCCAGAATTTTCAATGTGGAAAATTCCCCAGGAAGATAAAATCAAAAATTAAAAAAACTTTCACCTTTATAAAATGTACTTTCCCTCCTTCAAGATGAAAAACTATTTTTTTCCTGATTTAAGTGATTATAAGCGTGTATATTCTAAACTTTTTAAAAAGGCTTTTGAGGAATTGGCAATGAAATGGGAAATAAAATACCATCCATCCTTATTTTGAGAAGTGCCAAAATGCCTGCTTTTAACTGGGTCAGCTCTGTGCAAGGATCAAGAGTCAAGTCCCAGTTAGGCAATACCAGGTGGAGTCTACAGTCTTGTTAAGGAGTGTTGCAAAAACAGTACAAAGAAAATTAACTTTTGTTGACTTTCGTTTATAAGATGAATATATGTCACATGGCAAGAAGCATGTTTTGAAAAGATAGTGTGTGGCAGGTCCAAAAAGGCTGTGGGCCACTGGGAGGCACAGAAGACCTTAGCCTGGGCTCTGTTCACCTGTTAGGACAGGCAGGTCTGGGTCTTGAGGCCACCCTGTGCACAGCAGGATGCCCAGCAGCATCCCTGGCCTCTCTCTGCTGACTGCCAGCAGCAGCACCCCCACGCCCCCCCCGCAGCGGCCATCACAAACGCTTCAGACACTGCCAGAACCCCCAGGGAGGGGGGGACCCCTGGGCTGGCTGGCTGCTGTTGGGTCTCTGTGTTGGTTGCTTTTGCATTCCTTGACTTTCTGTTCAATCTCAGTTATCTGTAAATGAACTCCAAAATATGGCATGTTAGCTATAACCAACCTATAATGTTACTACATTCTTTTAAAATAAATTAATATATCCTACAGAGTTATTTCATTCTTATAAGATCCGAACTTCCAATAAGGCTTCAGTTTCTATTGTTGGCTGAGGCAGGCTTGCGATCAGAACAGTTTATATGTTCAATTCAGTTCAGTCGCTCAGTTGTGTCCTACTCTTTGCGACCTCATAAATTGCAGCACGCCAGGCCTGCCTGTCCATCACCATCTCCCGGAGTTCACTCAGACTCACGTCCATTGAGTCCGTGATGCCATCCAGCCATCTCATCCTCGGTCGTCCCCTTCTCCTCCTGACCCGAATCCTTCCCAGAATCAGTCTTTACCAATGAGTCAACTCTTCTCATGAGGTGGCCAAATACTGGCGTTTCAGCTTTAGCATCATTCCTTCCAAAGAAATCCCAGG
>SJYC01067682.1:0-13432 GCA_006408675.1 Madoqua kirkii
ATTCATAGGGATATATTGCACCTTGGCTCTCTGACCACCAGTTTGGGAGAACGACACCAATCTTTGGGTTACAAAGTTCATAATACATTGTAAAATGCAGGGTCCACAAAGCAGAACCATCAAGGCAGCTATAACAATGTTCCACAAATCACCCTTCACCCAAGATAGTGCCGAGAGGCAGCATTAACCTGTGAGCATGCAGTGCAGTTCTGAGATTCTGTCCTGCATAGGGAAGAGAGGTGGGGAATCAAGAAATATTTTCAAGTTAGCTCTTCCAGTTTATCATGGCCTAGGTGTGTTTACCATGGCCTAGGTATGTTTATCATGGCCTAGATGCTTGGTGTGTGTGGCTTACCAGAGTGAGTACCAGCTTCTTTGGTACAAATAATTTGCCACTTGGCAATTCCCACCACCCCTTTTCAGTCTTCATGGCCCCTTCTTCTTTGGCTAGTTGATTTGGGGCTTCATTGTATTTTGGAGACTCCAGTGTTAACTCAGGCAGCTCTGCCAATATGAGAGCTTTAGTAGGGGCTTCACTTGTCACCCCCAAGCCCTCAGCTGCTTGTTTAGCGGTTTTATCTGCTAGTCTGTTTCCCCAAGCCTGGGGGGTATTGTTTTTTTTGATGTCCTCAGCAGTGTATTACTACAACCCTTTATGGTTCCCAGACAGCATCTAATAGGGTCAGAATTTCTTTTTTATTTTTAATGTCCTTTCTGTTGCCTGTCAGAAGACCTCTCTCTTTATATAAAGCCCCATGTACATGTAAAGTAGCAAAAACATATCTGGAGTCTGTGTAAATGTTTGTCTTCTTACCTTTTGACAGCTGGAGGGCCCAAATTAGAGCATGTAGTTTGACCCATTAAGTAGACCAGTGTGAAGGCAGAGAGCTAGCCTCACCCATGGTTTATTCCATGACTACTGCATATCCCAACAGTTGTTGTCCTTGTTTCACAAGGCTGGGTCCAGGATTGGCTGGTCTCTCAAGCCAAGTCTGCTGGCATATTTTTTTGCAATCATATAAGAGCCCACCTTCTCCCACAGGAAGGAGAGTGGCTGGATTCAGGGCCTGACAAAGCTCAATAGTAACATGGGGGTTCTCACATAACAGTCCCTGGTATTGAGTAATCTGGGATGTCGACGGCCATTTATGGGGGTCCCCTTGCAGGAGAGTGTTGACATCATGCAGGACTTTTACGTTCAAAATTTGGCCCAAAGTTAGCTTGGTTGTCTCCCGGACCAGTAAGGCAACCACAGCAACTGCCCGTAAGCATCCCAGCCACCCAGTGGCAACACTGTCCAGTTGATTCGAGAGATAAGCCACGGGTCTGTCCCGTGTCCCCATAGTCTAGGACAACACTCCCATAGCCACCTTGTCCTTTTTAGTCACATAAAGAGTAAATGGCTTAGCAAGGTCTGGCAGCCCCAAGGCAGGTGCTGACCTAATTGTGACTTGTTTTGCAAGCCTGGGAGGGTTGTCTTCCACCCTGACCTCAGGGAATTGTTGAGTTAACTCTCTCTCTCTCTCTCCCTCCCTCGACTGTTTAACCCATCTAGTTTCCCTTCTGGAAGGTCGTGCAACCTCCATTTATCTTGAGGGGTTACTGAGAGGAAGAGTAAATAAGTGGTTGCTGTTGAGCCCACTCAAAAAGTGGGTCTTTCATGGAGGGGAAGGTCATTTGTGCCTCCAATTTAGACAGCAAGTCTCTTCCCGACAAAGGTACTGGGCATTCAGAGATGTATAAAAATTCATGAGTCACTTGGTGCCCCTCTATATGACATTTTTGGGGTAGGCTTGAAACACAAAGCCTGCGTTTATCACCATCTGAGACCCAGAAGCCTCTGGATCTATTAGCATATAAAGTATACAGGCCTTGCACAGTCTTCTGTAGAACTCAGAGGGTGATGCGCTTTCCCTTTGAATCACTTCGGAGGATTTTGCCCTACCTATGGGTTTTTGGGCTCCCCTTTTGAGACCTTGTGAAACAGTTGTCCAATATTTCTCCAGATGGCCCCTCCCTTCCTCTGTGTTACAGTCCCAATAGAGTCTCTCATCGGGGGTGGCTAGTTCTGCCCACGGCTGCAGGTTTGCAGTACCCTCAGGTGCCATTTCTCATAACCATTTTCTGGCCTCAGTTAGAATCCTGTGTCAGTCCTCAGTGCTGAAGAGGGAGACTACATGTCATCCCATGTAGGGCAGTGGGTTCGAAAAATAGTCTCCATTAGGTGAATCTGGTAATAATAGGCTACGGGGGGCTGATGGTAGTGGCCGTCTGCCCCATGAACCGGAGGCTGCTGTAACTCTCTGAGGGGCATTTGCAGCGGGGCCCTTTCCTCTGGCTTCTTAGCAGAATGCAGCCTCTGTTTGATTGTGGTTTCTCCTTGCCCCTTCCTGTCAGTACTCACCCAGAAAGGCGGGTTTAGCTTGGGCAGTTCAGCTGGAGCCAGATCCTGGAAGTGTTGGCCAAAGGATTATGCCACCAGGTTTGGAGCTAGCCAAGGTGGCGGCTCTGTGTCCTCTAGGAGAGCTGGCGGAGGAGCAGCAGCTGCTGCAGGAACTTCACCTGGCCCTGGACCGGGCATTTAGGCGCCTCTGGTCCTGGTGGAGCACTGGGCGGCAGGCACGTCATTATCCAGTATGGGGGAGGGGCGGGTCATCCTCGTCCAAATCCCATCAGATCCCAGAGGGAGAAGGGGGATCGGCGTCTCTTTACCTGCCAGTCAGCATGGCTGAACCAGAACACCATGTGATCCAAGACTTTTTCTCCCTTAAAGTTCATTCTGCCTTGGTGGGCTTGATCAGGTGCGGTTGAAAACACAGATGGGTTAAATATCCCATGTCCCAGCCTGTCTCCAGAAAAGCAAATTCATACTCATTTATGTATCCCCCTCCCCCCTCCTCTTCTAGCCTGATAATTCCGACGGGGTCAAGAATTTCATAGTAGACAGGACACCTCCTGGGGGAGGGTAGAATACAAGCACACAAGGACCAAGTTTCTTCTAAAAATCCCCTGGTGATCTCTTGGTAATAATTTTCCCCAAGATACGTGGACACACCTCCTAAATGACCTTCACAAATTTCCTTCCTAAGCCCGAACACACTTGCACACCTGCCTATTGCACACCAGTGTACCAAGCAATCACTGCCACCTGCCTATTCCAGGCTCCTGTGGGCCCATGCCCCTTCTAGTCCCTCCCAGGGAGGGCGGGATCAGGCCCCCTCTTCCACCCTACCGGGTAGGTTCCTCCTCACCTGAGCACTCAGTTCCCTTGCTGCTGTCCATTACTGCTAACGTGAAAGGTCCGGGCGTTGAGAAGCAGAATCCTTCCAGAAAGGCGTGGCCCCTTACTTCCTCTGGAAGATCCAAGCCATAAGGCCTCAGAGTAGTCCCAAATGGGATTTGTCTCCTCAAAGTGAGGAGTTTCCTGGCCAATGTACCAAATGTTGTAGCCACGCATCCTGGGAAACAAACTCACTCAGAAGGACAATGCAGATGGTAGAGTGCAGATTATTACACCAGGGCAGAGTCGTTTCTTAACCAAGGACCCCGACCAGTTTTGGGGAATACTTTATATACCCTAAGTGCACGTGCACAAACCCACTTTCCCAAATCCCTGACAATCAAAGTTAACCCAGTGAATCATATGCCTCAATCCTAGGTAGTTAACAGTGGGCAATTATCAATATCATACCCCAATAAGCATAATAGGATGCATGATTCTATTCAGTTACACAGATAATTAGGGTATTCTTTTAGCAACGGAGAGCCCTGAGGCTCTTCCTTCTGGGGGCCTGGCTTTCAAGTTTGTATGTCCTTTCCATAGATACTGCGCATATAGCTCAAAGTCCACAGTCTGGCCCAAGATGGAGTCCTGCTTCCAAGATAGAACTTGTTCTGTTTCCTCCTTCAATAGCACTACGGGAATTTGTATCTTTAGGTAGAAGGATACAGATATAGAAGGAAGGGTTGCTTCACTGTAGAGTTCTCAGATGAAATAAGTTCTCTCTGTGCACTGCTTACCCTGAACCATAAGGCATTTATCAGTGGTGTCATATCACATCGTTTGGCCAGGCAGAGTCTGAACTTGCCCTAGGAAGGAGCAGCTGGCCTAATCCTATGCTCCAGAATCAGCCATTCCTACTGGGAGCTGACCGGTTTTCTAGGTGGCCAATGAGGGTTTGATCCCTGAGTTGTGAAAATCCCCTGGAGTAGGAAATGACAACCCACTCCAATATTCTTGCCTGGGAAGTCCATGGGAAATCCCAGAGGAGCCTGGGAGGCTACAGTTCAAGGGGTTGCAAGAGTCAGACATGACTTCATGGCTAAACAACAGCAACAATGACAAGTGGGATCTGATAGGCAATGGGGGTGGTGGTGTTGAAGTCCACAGAAGTTGTTTAGTCTGTATCTGGGGCACAGGCTGATGGGGAGAAAAGCAACAGCAAGTCACCATCCAGCCAAGTGATAAGTGGAAAAGGGTGGGGTGGGTCTCAGATGAGGAGTAGGGTGACCTAAAATGTGGAAGAGACAGACACAAAGAATCTAGGTCAAGTGACAGCCAGGAGACCAGTTGAGCAACCAGTTGGTGTCTGGGAGTAAGGTACAGATTTCCAGGTAGGAAGGCAAGGGGTCCCAAACAAAGAAAATAGGCTACAAGTGTCAGACATTTTTTCTCTCTCTTTAGCGGCAGGAGGAAACAAACTAGTGTTACATTCCCCCCACCCCCACCCCCACTCTAGACAAATTTAAAAAGAGGTTTCTGGTAAAATTCTGTGTTGCCCTAATGACAGCTGGTTCTACCTGAACTTAACTTTTCTCAGACCTTGAGCTAACCAATGCATTTTTCTTTGGAAAAGATTGTCTTAAGCTATGTTAACGTGCTGTGTATTTACCCCAGACTCTGTCTTCACCTAAAGGCTCAGAACTGACTTGACAAATGTTATACATTGTTCTCCTCATCTATGTTAATGAAATTATATATTTGTATGGAAATCTGCCTTTCTTCAAGATTCAAGTCAATCTATGGCCTGGGATGATTCACCTGGTACCAAGATTATCTCAAAATGCATCTTGTAGGTGAGGGGCCTGGTACCATTCTCTGAATTTTGAGACATTTCCTTTCTTTAATTAGCAGACTGCTAGAAACTATATAATGTCCAGCTAAAGTCTAGCAGGAGTGTACTCTTTTTGCCCCCTTCTGATGTCTATGTCAGAAGCTTTCTCTATATCTTTTATATTTTAATAAAACTTTATTACACAAAAGCTCTGAGTGATCAGGCTTGTCTCTGGCCCTGGATTGAATTCTTCTCCTCCAGAGGCCAAGAATCCTGGCATCTTTCTTGATTCAACAACAACCTTTCAGAAGGTCTGACAACAAAGGCAAGGTCCCATCACTAAGCTGGGCTCAGATTCCAGTAAAGAGAAGGCAGGTCAACCAGAAAGTCTTGACCTAGAAGCTGAATCGGGGTGGTGCAAGGGGAGGGAGACTTGGAAATTAGTTGTCTCCTAGGTATGGCTCTTCAGTTACAAGCAACAATAATTGGGGCAGGCTTGCTCAAGCAGAAAGTAAGCTAAAACATGTTATGCCCGAAGTCCGAGTCCCCAAAACTGAGAGAAATAAGACATCCACAGCAATGCAAAAGCATAAAGGGGTTTATTGCTAGCTCGAGCTAGGGCTCCTCCTGCACCGACGCAGCGGCTATAGGGAGGGAGCCCCGAGTCTTGGGCTGCACTGCTTTTATAGGGAATTTAATCAGGTAAAAGGGTACAAGAGGGGGTGTTCAAGCAGGAGGACAACTGATTGGCCACTTTAGGGGGTGTTTAAGTTGACAGATAACTGGTTGGTTACTTCCATCCATAGGATTTGTGTGTAGATTCTTGATTGGTTTTTACTTCCAAAGTAAATCACAAGCTCCTGAACGTAAAGTCAGAAGGTTTAGCCTAGTGACCGACTGGCTCGTGTACAGTGGGGCTAGGTTAGGTAATCTGAGGGTTGATTGGCTATGGGTAGTGGGCTTAGGTTGGGTAACATCCAAAGTTCTTTTGCCCTGGACCTTGCAGGATGGAATTCTTTTGCAAGATGGAGTAGCTCAGGCCCTTCATCCTAAGGTGAGTGGGACCCTGCTAGGGGGTAGTCTCCTGGAATCATGACCCAGGTTTACAAGAATTCAAAACCTAGGCCTAGTGCAACCTGTTGAGCCTGCCATGGCTCCGGTCTGGTTCCCCAACAAAACAAACAGGAACTTACTAGAAGGATTTGGAGCACACTCGTTTCTCATTGCTGGTTTAACAGATTCCCACAAACACAGTGGTTTAGAACAATATTTCATTGTATATATGTACCCCCTCTTCTTTATCCATTCATTTGTCGATGAACATTTAGTTTGCTTCCACATCCTGGCTATTGTAAATAGTGCCGCAATGAACATTGGGATACATGTGTCTTTTTGTCATGCAGGAGACTCTGGTTCAATCTCTGGGTTGAGAAGATTCCCTGGAGAAGGGAATGGCAACCCACTGCAGTATTCTTGCCTGGAGAATTCCATGGACAGAGGAGCCTGGTGGGCTACAGTCTAAGGGGTGCAAAGAGTCGGACATGACTGAGCGACTAACACTTTCACTTTTCATGCCCAGTAATGGGACTGCTGGGTCTTATTGAAGGAGGAAACAGAATGGACTCTATCTTGAAAAGAGGACTCCATCTTGGGCTGGACTGTGGATGTTGAACTATATGCCCAGTATCAATGGAAACGACATGCCAACCAGAAAACCAGGCCCCTGGAAAGAAGAGCCCCAGGGCTCTCCATCGCCTAAAAAAATACCCTAATTTTCTGTGTAACCAAATACATACATTCTATTATGCTTATTGGGGTATGACCATAGGTCTATTGATAATTATCCACTGTTAACTACCTAGGCTTAAACCATGTGATCACAGGTTAACTTTGATTGTATCTTTATTTTTCCTTTGTTCAGACTAGTTTCAGGAAGCCTTATACACTTAGGGTATATAACATTTTCCCCAAAACTGGTTGGGGTCCTCGACTAAGAAGAGATTCTGCCTTGGGCCTGATGGTGTAATAAACTGCGCTCCACTATCTGCATTGTCCTTCTGAGTGAGTTTGTTTCCCAGAACACGTGGCTACAACAATATGGTAGTTTCATTCCTAGTTTTTCAAGGAATCTCCACAGTGGCTATATCAATTTACATTCCCACCAAGGTAGTACATCTTAATCAAACTCTCTACAAGATACCTCCTTACATTTCAAAGAGTCAGTGAAGTTGAGGAGTCAGTCAAGTCAAGTTGAGGAGGTGATCTCAGGTTAAGGGTGTGTGGGTGCTGGGCAGAAGACAAAGCTATGCCTTCCTGAATCCCCTCATATGTAACTATGACTATGACATCACCCCAGTCTGTGACGGTCAAGGGGGATGATACCCCAGGAAAGAGCTTCGGCAGGGTCAGCTGCTTCTCTTTCTGATCTGAGGATGCTGGTGACCAATATCAGGTCAGCAGGGGAAAAAAAAGTATTTGGTATTTTCAGCATTTGAAAATGTGTCTATGTGACAGTGATGTTTGGGGACAGGGGAGGGTGTGTCTTCTTAACATCATGGAAACTCTTTGCAGCCAAGACATAACTTCAAATTAATCTTTAAGCCAAGCAGGGCTGTCTCCTAACAGTGGGAATTCTGGCTCCCTTATGGGAGAGAGACAAGTTCAATGACTGTGGTCTTGAGGAGGTCACATTGTGGAACAGATGGAGACAGGCATAGCCCCGACTCCATCCTCTTCTCCTGTCATTTCCTGGTGTCAGGTAGCAATTCGCTGTGGTGCATGTAATAGGATGTGTGGGCTTCCAGTGAGGCTGCAAGGAGATTACAAACATACCCGCCCCCTGAAGAAGCAGATTCTTGTGTGCTCTGATTATTATTGGACACTCAGGTGATCACACAGGTGTGGTACCCCACTTAGTGCTGTGAGCTGCTCCCCGCACCATGACCATCAGCCGTCCTTTACCTACACTTATTTTTTTGTCCTTCTAATATATTATACATTAAAAAAAAATCAAGTCTCTCCTTCTTACCTTTTCTTTCTTATTTTCCCTCCCTTTGTTTTCCCTTCCTTTCTTTCCTTCTTTCTCTTTTCTTTCTTTCTCTATTTCTTTCTTTCACTGCACTAGGTCTTAGTTGCTGCATGTGTGGGATCTTTATTTGCTCAGACTTTCAGCTGCAGAATGTGGGATCTAGTTACATGACCAGGGATTGAACCCAGGCCCCCTGCACTTGAAAGTGCAGAGTCTTAGCCAATGGGCCACCAGAGAAGTCTCAACATACTATATAATTTGCTTATTTATCATGTTTATTGCATGGACTTCCACTAAGATGTAAGTTCCATGAGATCTCTACTCTCTGATGTATATCAGAAACCTTCTTGGCACGAGTAGATATCTGATGCATTTTTTAATGAATGAAGTAAGGAGGAAGAAAGACCAGAGGATGAAGGAAGAAAGGGAGAGAGGGAAGAGTAGCCATTGAAGTTTGGTCTTATTACTGCAGCTATTATGACTTCTCCTGCAAAGCAGATGCATTTCTGAAAACTTTCATAAAATCAGCTAGGGTGATTTGGATTGTATTTTTCTAACTGTCACTGTAATCATGGATCTGGGTGTTCATGTGAAAGTTTGGACCCATACACCTGAAAATCCCAATGTCTTCCTTTCGTAGGACTGTTATAACAAAGTAAAACCACTAGGTGGCTTAAAGCAACAGAACTCTATTCTCCCTGAAAGCTGGAAGTATGAAAGCAAGATGTTGGCCGAGTGGATAAAAGAGAATGAAATTAATGCTATTTGCAGCAGCATGGATGGACCTAGAGATTATTGTACTAAATGAAGTAAGCCAAAGAAAGACAAATGTCATATAATATCGCTTATATGTGGAATTACAAAAAAAAGATACAAATGGACTTATATACAAAACAGAAATAGACGCACAGACATAGAAAAGAAACTATGGTTATCTAAGTATAAAGGAGGGTGGGAAGGATAAATTAAGGGGTTGTGATTAACATATACACACTACTATACATAAAGTAGATAACCAACAAGGACCTATTCTATAGTTCCTACAGGGAACTACACTCAGTATTTTGTGATAGCCTACAAAGGAAAAGAATCTGAAAAATAATATATAAATAAAATTGAATGTATATATATATAAAACTGAATATATACATGAAACTGAATCACTTTGATGTATACCTGAAACTAACACAACATTGTAAATCAACTACAATTCAAAAAAATGTTTTAAGAAAAAGATGTTGGCAGGGTGGGTTCTTTCTTCGGCTGTGAATCTTTTCCAACGCCTCTTGTACTTTCTGGTTTTGTTGGCAGCCCCAGTGTTTCTTGGTTTGTAGATGCACCATTCAGGCTCTGTAGGCACAAGGACTTCTTCTCCCTGTGTCTTGTGTCTTCCTATCCTCTCTGTGTGTCAGTCTCTAAATTTCCCTTTTCTCATAAGGACAGCAGTCACATTGGATTAAGACACATCCTAAAAGCTTCATCTTGGTAAGATCTGCAAAGAATCTCTTTCCAAATAGTGTCACATTCACAGGGCCCAGGGGTCAGGACTTTAACATACATTTTGGAGTATGTTAAATTCATATCCACAATTCAGTCCATAACACCCAGCATTTCAACTGCTCACCTCAAGGCATTCTCTATGCTTGTAACAGGGTGATCCTATGGCACTGATTCTGCGGCAAGAACAACTGAAGGGGGACCCTGTCCAGGGAGTCCTTCCCAGCTGGTCATTCCTACCACCCTCATCCAAGATCCTGGGCAGGGCAGGATGAAGGAAGGAGAAAGGTTGAATTGGAGAGAGAAAGAGAAGACCCTTATCCATTCTGCAGTCTTCTTGGGAGTTAGTAACCCAGCACCGAGCATGACACATAGCCTTAGGAGTGGTACACCCTAAGCACTTTGGGTCCCAGTTGTTCCAATCCATTAAACACAATTGAGGACACATCCTGAAAAGTGGGCAATAGAACTTTGTGAACTTATATAAAATTAGGAAATTTACAAGGACTAGATAAAATAGGAACTGACATTTTGTAGTTTCTTCTCACATTCCAGTAGACTGTCTGGCTCGCCCAGCCTCTGCTTCTCACCCCAGTCTCTGCAGATACACCCCTAGTGATGGGCTGGCATGTGTTTAACAACCAGCTCTCTGGGGGGTGGAGGAGTGGGGGGGGAATAGGCGGGAGCTCTGAAACACAGCTCATGCCAGTTTCCAGGGTGTAAGGACTCCCAGCACAGCCAATGTATTGATTTACTTATTTATTTCTTGGAGTACAATTGCTTTACAATGTTCTGTTATTTTTTCTGTACAAGAAAGTAAATCAGCTATATGTGTTGTGTGTGTGTGTGTGTGTGTATATGCATATACATATATATATCAGCTATATGTGTACGTGTGTATCAGATATTTTTATACATATGTCCCCTTCCTCTTGAGCCTTTCTGCCACCCCCACTCTCCATCCCACTCCTCTAGGTCTTCACAGAGCACTGAGCTGAGCTCCTTGTGACTGCTTTAAACTGCCCACATGAAGTTACTGGACATGCCATCAGGAAGGGGTGCTAACAGTGGGCTCTTACAGGCTGAGATGAGTTGGCTCCAGCACGCCAGGGCTGCCCACTTCAGATGTTCATCTGAGACGCAGGGGTGGTTGGCAAACCATAGCCTGTGGGCAAAAGTCCAGCTCTCTGCCTATTTCAAATAGTTAGCTAATACATCCAGGGTCACTGGTTCCCTATGGCTACCTTCCCCTTACAATAGACCATGTGGCTGTTCAGTCTGCAAAGCCTAGACTATTTATTTACTCTCTAGCCCTTTACAGAAAGTTTGTGGACTCCTTCTCTAGAAGGCAAGGGTCCACAGACTGTTTGCAGCCTCCAGATATTGACACCCCCCAACCCCCGTGTCATTTTAGAACTTTCTATTTTCCATCAGAGAGCTGCAATGCATAATGGTCTCCAACTCACTCACCAAAGCCTTCATTGCTTTTTACTGCAAAAGTAACATTACTTTTGTTTGCTTGTTTGACTTAGCTCTGCTTCTCTTGGCAGTTTTCAGGAGGAAATTACATTCTAAATTCCACCTAATCAAGGAACCCAAATACTGCCTGCCACTTCCCCTGCCTGCCACGACCCTATTGCAGAAGATGCTTTGTCAGACAAAGCAGCTCGGTGCAGGGGCTCAGGGCAGGATCAGAGGCCAGTTGACCAACGGCAGGAACAGACTCTTTGCAGAATGTGCAGAGGGGACTGCTTGGCTGACTCTCAGGGTCATGCTGATTTCTGGGCTGTGAGGTAGATTTTATAATGCACTGGGTGACTATTGCTTCTGCCTAATGCTGGGACGAGGACTGAATGGCATTATGCTTATTTCACAGAGGAGGAAACATACACAGAGATAAGGAGCTTGACCAGTCACTCAGATTGTAAATGGCAGACTTTCAGGTGTTCTGACTTCTAGCACAGAGCTGTTTGTGCTTGTGTCCTCAGTCACTCAGCCATGTCCCACTCTTTGGGACCCCATGTACTGCAGTCCACCAGACTCTTCTGTCCGTGGGACTCTCCAGGCAAGAATACTGGAGTGGGTTGCCATTTTTCACTCCAGGGGATCTTCCTGAACAGAGACTGAAACCACTTATCGTGTGTCTCCTGTATTGGCAGGAAGATTCTTTACCACTGAGCCACCTGGGAAGCTCAAATACCTTTGTGCGGTCCTTGGGGCTTAAAACGCTCCAGTGCTTAAGAATTTCCTGGAAACCTCTGATGAACCTTGAAGACATTATCCTAAGTGAGCTACATTAGAGAGACAAAGAAAAGTGATACAACTTATATGCTGATTTAAAAAAAGCCAAACTCTGAGAACCAGAGAAGAGAGTGGTGATTACCAGGGGTTGGTGGGGTGGGGAAAATGGGGAGATACTGGTCAAACGGTATGAACTTCCATTTATAAAATTAACACATTCTGGGGATCTAATGTATGTCATCGTGGTTATAGTTAATAGTATTGCATTTTATACTTGACTTGAATTAAAGGGATTCCTTGGTGGCTCAGATGATAAAGAATCTGCTTGCAGTGCAGGAAACCTGAGCTCAATCTTTGGGTCAAGAAGATCCCCTGGAGAAGGCATGGCTACCTATTCCAGTATTCTTGCCTGGAGAATTCCATGGACAGAGCAGTCTGGCGGGCTGTAGTCCATGGGGTCACAAAGAGTTGAATGTGACTGAGAGACAATATACACTTTCTATATACTTGACAGTTGCTACAGTTCAGTTCTGTTCAGTTCAGTTCATTTCAGTCGCTCAGCTGTGTCGGACTCTTTGAAACCCCATGAATCACAGCATGGCAGGCCTCCCTGTCCATCACCAACTCCTGGAGTTCACTCAGACTCACATCCATCGAGTCAGTGATGCCATCCAGCCATCTCATACTCTGTAGTCCCCTTCTCCTCCTGCCCCCAATCCCTCCCGGCATCAGAGTCTTTTCCAGTGAGTCAACTCTTTGCATGAGGTGGCCAAAGTATTGGAATTTCAGCTTCAGCATCAGTCCTTCCAATGAACCCCAGGACTGATCTCCTTTAGTATTGACTGGTTGGATCTCCTTGCAGTCCAAGAGACTCTCAAGAGTCTTCTCAACACTACAGTTCAAAAGCATCAACTCTTCAGTACTCAGCTTTCTTCACAGTCCAACTCTCACATCCATACATGACTACTGGAAAAATCATAGCCTTGACTAGATGAATCTTTGTGGGCAAAGTAATGTCTCTGCTTTTTAATATGCTCTCTAGGTTGGTCATAACTTTCTTTTCAAGGAGTAAGTGTCTTTTAATTTCATGGCTGCAATCACCATCTGCAGTGATTTTGGAGCCCAAGAAAATAAAGTCTGACATTGTTTCCACTGTTTCCCAATCTATTTCCCATGAGGTGATTGGGCCAGATGCCATGATCTTAGCTTTTCTGAATATTGAGCTTTAAACCAACTTTTTTACTCTCCTCTTTCACTTTCATCAAGAGGCTTTTTAGTTCCTCTTCACTTTCTGCCATAAGGGTGGTGTCATCTGCATATCTGAGATTATTGATATTTCTCCCGGCAATCCTGATTCCAGCTTGTGCTTCTTCCAGCCCAGCATTTCTAATGATGTACTCTGCAAAGAAGTTAAATCAACAGGGTGACAATATACAGCCTTGACTTATTCCTTTTCCTATTTGAAAGCAGTTTGTTGTTCCATGTCCAGTTCTAACTGTTGCTTCCTGACCTGCATACAGGTTTCTCAAGAGGCAGGTCCGGTGGTCTGGTATTCCCATCTCTTTCAGAATTTTCTACAGTTTATTGTGATCCACACAGTCAAAGGCTTTGG
>SJYC01067683.1:0-31635 GCA_006408675.1 Madoqua kirkii
TATCTGAGGTTATTGATATTTCTCCCAGGAATCTTGATTCCAACTTGTGTTTCTTCCAGTCTAGTGTTTCTCATGATGTACTCTGCATATAAGTTAAAGAGGCAGGGTGACAATGTACAGCCTTGACGTACTCCTTTTCCTATTTGGAGCCAGTCGCTTGTTCCATGTCCAGTTCTAACTGTTGCTTCCTGACCTGCAAACAGATTTCTCAAGAGACAGGTCAGGTAGTCTGGTATTCCCATCTCTTTCAGAATTTTCCACAGTTTATTGAGATCCACACAGTCAAAGGCTTTGGCATAGTCAATAAAGCAGAAATAGATGTTTTTCTAGAGCTCTCTTGTTTTCTCCATGATCCAGCGGATGTCGGCTGGATCTCTGGTTCCTCTGCTTTTTCTAAAACCAACTTGAACTTCGTGGAGTTTATGGTTCACGTATTGCTGAAGCTTGGCTTGGAGAATTTTGAGCATTACTTTACTAGCATGTGAGATGAGTACAATTGTGCGGTAGTTTGAGCATTCTTTGGCATTGCCTTTTTTTGGGACTGGAATGAAAACTGACCTTTTCCAGTCCTATGGCCACTGCTGATTTTTCCAAATTTGCTGGTATATTGAGTGCAGCACTTTCACAGCATCATCTTTCAGGATCTGAAAGAGGTCAACTGGAATTCCATCACCTCCACTATCTTTGTTTGTAGTGATGCTTTCTAAGGCCCATTTGACTTCACATTCCAAGATGTCTGGCTCTGGCTCTAGATTAGTGATCACATCATCATGACTATCTGGGTCGTGAAAATCTTTTTTGTACAGTTCTTCTGTGTATTCTTGCCACCTCTTTTTAATATCTTCTGCTTCAGTTAGGTCCAGACCATTTCTGTCCTTTGTCGAGCCCATCTTTGCATGAAATGTTTCCTTGGTAGCTTTAATTTTCTTAAAGATATCTCTAGTCTTTCCCATTCTGTTTTTTTCCTGTATTTCTTTGCATTGATCGCTGAAGAAGACTTTCATATCTCTTCTTGCTATTCTCTGAAACTCTGCATTCAGATACTTGTATCTTTCCTTTTCTCCTTTGCTTTTCTCCTCTCCTTTCACAGTGATTTACATGTTATAAATCCTAAAATAGTATTGAATTATAGTATACTATCTTTTAGAATTTTAGATATATAAGACCAGTGGGAGGAAATATGAAGAATGTTTTTGAGCAGTGCCTTTGTTTAATTCATTTGTTTCAACCTGTCAGTTTTATGAGTGAATATTTGGGTGAGAAAAGCACATATAATTCACTTTTTTCATAAAGCTAATTCTTGGTCAGGTTGAATAAAGTCAGTCTCTAAGAATACTAAGGGCAGTGACAAATAAGATACTTTCCACCCTGAATTTTTCACCCCAGGATTCTTAGTTCTTTGTCTTCATTTCTACTGGAAAGGATTCAGATGATTAAAAATAAATCTTTATGTTCACTAGCAACAAGTTATAAAATTAATGCTGTGAATTCATGAACTTGGAAAAATCATATATATGACCTGAAGGTACTCCTTGGTATATTTTTAAAGGTTTATCAAGCTCCTGTGATACTGGTAAGAACTGACATAATGCTTAAATCAGCTTTGTTTATATTGATACTTTGCATTCTTTTACTCTTCTCCTTTCAATGTTATCTCTTATTATTCAGATCAGAACACTAAGAAGTGATGCTGGTCAGTGTAGATTCTCAGGGCAAGCACTGGTCTTGCTTTGTTTCCTTTTGTGGCTCTGTCAGGTCTCAGCTGTAGTGGAGGAATCCCTGTTGCCTCGTGGGGACCTTCTGTTGTGGCACACAACCTCTTTAGTTGTGGCACACAGGTTTACATTTTCTGCCAGTTGTAAGAGCTTAGTTTCCTGACCAGGGATCAAACCTATGTCCCTTGCCCTGCAAAGCAGATTCTTAACCACTGGACCACTAGGGAAGTCCCAACCATTTATTTCTTAAAAACAAAAGTACATGTGCACATACAATAAGTTAAAGAGAGAGGGCAGAAAAAAGGGAGAGAAAAAAGCTAAGGAGCTGCTAAAAAATATTAAAAGATGGAAGTGTATCTTATAGTACAATCCTTTGTACCTATTTTATTAAAACAACATAATAAAAGAGAACTCTGAGCTTTTATTATGGTTGCTTTTTCATTGAAGTATAATTGACTTAAAGATTTTGTGAGCTTCAGACATGCAATATACTGATTCAGTAGTTGTATACATTATACAATGATTACCACAATAAATCTCATTACCATGTATCACCATACAAAGTTACAATAGATGAGTGGATAAAGAATCTGTGGTATGAAATGGAATATTACTCAGACATAAAAAAGAATGAAAACTTGTCACTTGTGACAACATGAATGGGCTTGGGGATATTAGTGAAATAAGTCAGGGAAAAACAAACACTGTATGATTTCACTTATATGTGGAATCTAAAAATCGAAACAAACATAACGAAACAGGAGTCAGAGCTTCAGAGAACAAAGGGGTGGTTGCCAGAGGGGAGGGGATTAGGGCAGGAAGGAGAGAAACTGTTGAAGAAAACTGAGAGGCATAAACTTCCAGTTATAAAATAAATTATTGTGGATATGAAGTGTACAGTGTGGGGTATATCATCAATAATTATGTAATTACTTTGCATGGTGACAGATGGTAACTCGGCTTATCCTGGTGATCATTTTGAGATGTATAAAAATGCCAAATCACTGTTGTGTACTAGGAACTAATGTAGAGTTTTAGGTCAGTTATACTTCAATAATAATAACCAAAAAACCTTCATAGGGGAAGAGATCAGATCTGTGGTTATTAAGGCAGGGATTGGGTAGGGGATGTGGATGAAGGCTCTGAAAACTTATAAACTTTCAACTGTCCTAGGAATGTAAAATACAATGTGACAAATACAGTTAACACTGCTGTATGTTATATATGAATGTTGTGACAGTAAATCCCAAGTTCTCATCACAAGGACAAAATTTTTTTTCTATCTCCTTAATGTATAAACGTTCATAAACTTGTGTAATAGGACTTCCCTGGTGGACCAGCAGCTAAGAATCTGTCCTTCTAATGCATGGGGCTCATGTTTGAGTGCCGCTTAGACTTGTATGCAGCAGCTAAGACCTAGTGCAGCCAAATAAATAAATTAAAATTAAATATTCTTCAAGAAGTAAAATAACTCCTGTGATAATCCTTTCACGACACATGCAAGTTCAGTCATCATGCTGCACACCTTAAACTTATACGCGTCTGTATGTGAATTATATCTCCAAAAAATTGGTTAAAAGCTAAATAAAGAGGTAAATAAATAAAAAGACCAAAGATCAGTCACATCCACTGCAGTGGACAGTATGAGGCACTGGAATGATCTGTAGTGAGAAGCTCTTGGTTTCCTGCAGGGCTGGGTGGTAGCGGCACACAGACCATTCCTTCTCTTACAGAAGCAAAACCAAGCATAGCAGCTCTAGGAGTAGGAGCTGTCAGGTGCGCGGGTCGGCCACCCTCTGGAACTGGAGGTCTGTCCTGAATCATCAGGACTAACCCCAAGTGTGGTAGAGATTAAAGGCACAGTCTTGAGACGCAGCCCCACATTTTGCCGTGTGTTCACTCTGGGACCTTGGGCATTTCCTTGTGTCCACCTGATACTAAGAAGGATGCTGTGGAAAGAGCATCCTTAGCATCCTTTGCTAAGATCCCCAGCTTAGAGTCCCTGCTCCTTAGGAACTTTGAATCCATGAAGTCGTCTAGGATGCAATGTCAAGAGGGAACCATTTTTCTGGACAGCCGTGTTCAGTAGGCACCAGGGAATATTTATTCCTCTTTGCATTTAGAGTTTTTGGTCTTGCTAATGTTCATGGTGAGAACAAATAATGACTAAAAGCATTATTTTAATGCATATCTTTAGTTCATTTATTTTGTATACCTGTTTCCTGGTTAGGGAACAACATTATTAAAGGCAGGAATATAAATTTTTAAACCTGTTCTCGGGTCTTAAATTATTTTGAAATGATCTGAGAAATGTATGTTTAACATATTGAATAATCTATTGAATATATATGCAATATATTGGGATTTCTCTATCCTCCACTAAACTATTAATATGTGAAGGGTAGGGTATACATCTTATTATCTTTGGAATCATGGTATCCTGTTATCTAGTAGGAAATGGATAAATGTCAAACTGAGTCAGGTTTAGAAACATGAAAGCACAATTTTGTTTTGTGATTAAAGGAAAGCAGGGTCAGGTTAAATAAGTTTACTGTTTATAAAGAGTCACATTCCCTCTGCCCAAGAGATGATAAAGGAGGCTTTTGTCAGATTATCTAAGAAGTTAGCTCTCCAAAGAAAGAGGACAAATACCATTCTGCTTCCTTGATCAGTTTTTTCTTGCCTCGTGAGAATGTTATTGGCTTGCCTGATTAGTCATTCATCTGCCGTAGAAGAGACCCATACGTACAGGGAGCCTCAGTGTCCCAGTGTATTTATTTCCACCTAATCTTTTTTCCTCCAAGATTTGAGTTGAAAAACCCCAGAATTATGTACTCAGTCACCATGCTGGCCTGAGTTTTCTGGTCTCCTTACCTGGTGTTTTCCTAAGAATCTGTCCTCTTAGCTGGTTTCCAACTCCAGTTGCTAACAACATGTCAGGTAAATAAATGAAGCAACATATGTATTTCTTATGTGCCATGGAAGACTTACTTTGAAGGATTGTTTCCATGAAGCTTTCCAGCTCATCTGCTATATAACAAAGTTCACTCAAGCCAGCTCTTTACTCACCATGAGCTGTTCTTTCCCACCCTCCTCAGGTGAGAGGAACCATGAGAGTTAAATGTGGTTTCTACCAGGACGCTCAGGAAAATGCTGACAAATGGCAGGAAATTCAAGAAGACAGGATGGAAAATATTGTCACTCAGTGATGGTTCTGTTGTAACGCCCACTTTCTGCTGTTGTTTTTTTTCAGAAGAAACAGATCGTAAGAAGTTTCACTCCCCTGGATTCCCTTAAGTCTTGAATCGTCAGTTTCACGTTCCTGATAGTGTATGTATGTGTGTGTGAGGTAGACAAGCCTGTGGTCCATCTGATGAGATCGCTTAGTTTCTGTGATTGTGGTTTTCAGTCTGTCTACCCTCTGATGGAGAAGGATGAGAGGCTCATGGAAGCTTCCTGATGGGAGAGACTGACTGAGGGGGAAACTGGGTCTTGTCCTGATGGGTGGAGCCATGCTCAGTAAACCTTTAATCCAGTTTTCTATTGATGGGCCAGGCTGTGTTCCCTCCCTGTTATTCCACCTGAGGCCAAACTATGGTGGAGGTAATGAAGATAATGGCGATCTCCTTCAAAAGGTTCCAGGCACACACTGCTATACTCAGTTCCCTCATCGCTGTGGCAGGCCACTGCCGAGCCACATGTCTTTTGGAGACTCCTGGACACTCACGGGCAAGTTCTGGGTCAGTCTCTTGTGGGGCCACTGCTCCTTTCCCCTGGGTCCTGGTGCACACAAGGTTCTGTTTGTGCCCTCCAAGAGTCTGTTTCCCCAGTCCTGTGTAAGTTCTGACGGCTCTGTGGTGTGGTTCATGGCAACCTCCTCCAAGAGGGCTCATGCCACACCCAGGTCTGCTGCACCCAGAGCTCCTGCCCCTGCGGCAGGCCGCTGCTGACCTGCACCTCCTCAGGAGACACTCACACACAGTTCCGTCTCAGTCTCTGTGTCCTGGTGCACACAGTTTGTTTGAGCCCTCTGAGCATCTCTGGCAGGCATAGGATTTTATTTTGGCCCCCCTACCATCTTGCTGGGGCTTCTCCTTTGCCCTTGGATGTGGGATATCTCTTCACAGTTGCTCCAGCACCACACAGGCACCACTCCAGTGCCTACCATCTTGCTGGGCCTTCTTTGCCCTAGTCCATGGGAAGTCTTCAGCTGATGAGAAGGGGAGTGCTCTGCAGACTCAGCAATTAGACCTACTGTGGAATGCAGCCCAGGAATGAGTCCAGGACAGGAAGGAGGTGTCTTGAGGGTCAAACGGCAGACTCAGAACTTTTGGAGTCAGCAGCAGCAAGCTCACCTAGATTCTCAGGCACATCTCGATTCCTGGCTCAAACAGTAGCTTGTTTGACTGAAAGGCTGGGTCAGGAATTAACCCCCTGGTAATGTCTGTTGAAAAGCTAAAGGCTTGTCCTGAAGATCCTGGATGAGCCCCAAGATGATAGCTTATGGTAAACAGTGTTGGATTCATGATCTTAGAAGATTTAACTTTGGTACTGGGGACCAGGCCTAATCACTCAAGAGCTTTCGTATAGCAGAGTTTCATTAAAGTAAGAAAAGAGGCAGAGAAAGCTTCTGACACAGACATCTGAAGGGGGATGGAGAGTGCCCTGCCTTGATAGTGTTAGCAAGGGAGTTATATACTTTTTAAATTACTTTTACAATAAATGAGCCATAAACTATGAGCAGTGCCATCTAGGGCCACTCAAGATGGACAGGTCATAGTGGAAAGTTCTGACAAAACGTGATCCACTGGAAAAGGGAATGGCAAACCACTTCAGTATTCTTGCCTTGAGAATCCTATGAACAGTATGAAAAGGTTAAAAAATAGGACACTGAATGATGAAATCCACAGGTCGGAAGATGCCCAATATGCTGCTGGAGATCAGTAGAGAACTAACTCAAGAAAGGATGAAGAGACGGAACCAAAGCAAAAACAACACCCAGTTGTGGATGTGACTGGTGATGGAAGTCTGATGCTGTAAAGAGTAATATTGCATAGGAACCTGGAATGTTAAGTCCATGAATCAAGGCAAATTGGAAGTGGTCAAACAGGAGATGGCAAGAGTGAACATTGACATTTTAGGAATCAGTGAACTAAAATGGACTGGAATGGGTGAATTTAACTCAGATAACCATTGTATCTACTACTGTGGGCAGGAACCCCTTAGAAAGAATGCTCAAACTACCCCACGATTGCACTCATCTCACACGTTAGTAAAGTAGTACTCAAAGTTCTCCAAGCCAGGCTTCAACAGTGTGTGAACTGTGAACTTCCAGATGTTCAAGCTGGTTTTAGAAAAGGCAGAGGAATTGTTGATCAAATTACCAACATCTGTTAGATCATCCAAAAAGCAAGAGATTTCCAGAAAACATCTTTCTGCTTGAGTGACTATGCCAAAGCCTTTGACTGTGTGGATCACAACACACTGAAAATTTCCTAAAGAGATGGAAATGCCAGACCACCTCACCTGCCTCTTGAGAAACCTGTGTGCAGGTCAAGAAGCAACAGGACATGGAACAACAGACTGGTTACAAATCAGGAAAGGAGTACGTCAAGGCTGTATATTGTCACCTTGCTTATTTAGCTACTATGCTGAGTATATCATATGAAATGCCAGGATAGATGAAGTACAAGCTGGAATCAAGATTGCCAGGACAAATATCAATAACCTCAGGTATGCAGATGACACCACCTTTATGGCCATAAGTACAGAAGAACTAAAGAGCCTCTTGATGAAGGTTAAAAAGAGGAGAGTGAAAAAGCTGGCTTAAAACTCAACATTCTTAAAACTAAGATCATGTCATCTGGTCCCATCACTTCATGGGAAATAGATGGAGAAACAGTGGAAACAGTGACAGACTGTATTTTGGGGGCTCTAAAATCACTGAAGATGGTGACTCAGCCATGAAATTAAAAGATGCTTACTCTTTGGAGGAAAAGTCATGACCAACCCACATAGCATATTACAAAGCAGAGACACTACTTTACCGACAAAGGCCCATCTAGTCAAGGCCATGATTTTTCCAGTGGTCATGTATGGATGTGAAAGTTGGACTACAAAGAAAGCTGAGCACTGAACAGTTGACGCTTTTAAACTATGGTGTTGGAGAAGACTCTTGAGAGTCCCTTGGACAGCTGGGAGATACAACCAGTCCATCCTAAAGGAGATCAGTCCTGGGTGGTCATTGGAAGGACTGATGCTGAAGCTGAAATCCAATACTTTGGCCACCTGATGTGAAGAACTGACTCATTTGAAAAAACCCTGATGCTGTGCAAGATTGAAGGCAGGAGGAGAAGGGGACAGCAGAGGATGAGATGGTTGGATGTCATCACTGACTCAGTGAACCTGTGTTGAGTAAACTCCGGGAGTTGGTAGTGGACAGGGAGGCCTGGAGTGCTGCAGTCCATGGGCTCACAAAGAGTCAGACACAACTGAGCGACTGAACTGAGCTGATGTGTGTGTGTATGCATGGATGTTTAATTAATATAGTTAAGTACAGTAAAGTCCCTTGAGGGTTAATTGAAGTACAGATTTTAACTTTGTTTATAACACTAGTATCTTTCTAAATCAGAGGTTCACAATTTTTTTCTGTAAAAGATCAACTAGTAAATATTTTGTCTGGTTGGGTTGTACCATCATCTCTGTTGCAACCACTCCAGAATACACTTGACCGTGTGGAAACAAACAGACATAATTGTGTTCTGATTAACTTTTTTTTATTACTATTACAAAACCAGGTGCCAGCCTGAAAGGGCCCACAAGCCTAATCTACTGATTTACTAATCCCTAGTCTAAGGAAAGGCAAAGTGAATTTGTATGGGAAAGAAGCCACCTGTCTACCCCACAACCAGTCCTCTCTATATAAACACATTTACAAGCTAGTCCAACTTAAAGAAATATTTAAATTCCTAGAGTACGAGATGTTTTTCTCTCCAGGCCACGTATGCTTCAGTTGCCTTTACTAAATAAGAAAATAATGTCTTTGTCACAGTGAAACGTCACCCCTACACACACACACACTACTCGCCCTAGCACGTGCTGCTTTTTTACTCAGCTGCTCAGTGATAAACCTCACCAGGGAGAAGGGCCAGAGCGGTGCCACCGGGATGACTTAGCATCCTCAAGCCTCTCCCTGCCTCTTGAAAGAGCTCCAGGCTCAGCTGGCCTCCTGTTACTGTAGGTTAGCGTGGGTATCACATTTCTAATGGATTAGCTGACTACTGGGAATGCAGAAGGGGTTTTAAAGTCTCTTAACTTCTAAATGCAGCACATAAATGGAGTTCTATGAATATTTAATTTCAGTGCAAGACCTGAAGTTCTTTGCAATTAGTTTAACTGTTGCTTTCAGGAGGGAGAGAGAGAATGAATTTTCTTTGAGTGTTTTCAGATTCACCATGGACTCTGCTTTTCTCAGTTTAAACTTTTCATGAGCTGGATTCATATAATAATCGGAATCCATTTCTTTTGGGGTACATCTAGCACATGTCTTTATCTCAGTCATTAGGGAAGAGATGGAGTTTTCAGGTACAATATCTCTTACATCTTTTGTTAGCAAGGTGCATCTCGGCAGGGCCCAGGGACTCCAACTTGCCTAATGGACTAGTGGTTTCTACAGCAAAATTCACTTGCCTATCTTTCCAGTCAAATAAGTAGCTTATTAGAAATACAATCTGGCCTGAAATTCCACATGATCATTTTTTTGTTTTTTGAGAATAATGTCCTGGTCCATAGTAGGCTCTCGAAAAATGCTTGACTGAATAAATTCCAAGGTTTTAACCCTCATCTTTCTCTAACAATGTAATCTTGAGTAGGACTCTTAATATTTTTGAGTAAGAGTTTCTTCATATATAAGAGGATAGATTTTTTTAGCTTTATTATTTATTTATTTTTTTAATTTTATTTTTACTTTATTTTACTTTACAATACTGTATTGGTTTTGCCATACATTGACATGAATCTGCCACGGGTGTATACGAGCTCCATAACATGATTTTAGGTCCCTTAAGACTCTTAAATTTGATGCTTCTCTGGGCTCAACATTTTCCTAGGTACTGAAATGCAGATTATGAGGACGCCCTAAAGTCTAGGAAGCCTAACATTAGTTAGGAAGGCAAGGAGCACACATAAATAGCCAGGAAGACAAAAGAGCATCATGTAATCCAGAATGCCTGGCATTGTTTGCAGTAGAGACAGGTTATTGTGATTGTGGGACGAGCTCCTATAAAAGGAGAATCTGAAGTGGGCATGAATATGGAAACCAGACTACCGAAAGGAAGACATTTCCAGGACAGGCATTAAGGGGGAAAAGCTATTAAAACAGCATATGGAAACCAGGAGAGAAGATGGTGTGTACTGAGAAAACCTGGAACTTGTTCCGTTGCAACATTTAACACTTTACTGACATGGAACTCCTGTGCTGCAGACAGGCTCTGCTTTTCTGCCTGTTTCCTCCCTCCTCTCTCTCCTCTTTTCTTCCCTTTATTTCAGTATGTGAAGGGTGGAAGAATCCTTCAGATTATTTTTATTTAGCAAATATCTTTGAGTACCCAGTGGATGCATGAACATAAGCCCTACTCTTTGCTTGCCTCGACTATTGAACTGTCTTCTCAGTTCAGCCCCATAGTTCATCCCTAGTTTGCCCCTCCAGACCCTCTACCCAGCCTATGCCAAAGTAAGGAGCATATCTAAAATTTCTGAAGTACGGTCTAGGCACGTCATTGCAGTTGCATCCGAACATCTGAGGACACAGGGTAGGCACTTTCCGTTGGTATGAGCAGACCTGAAAACCTGGCCTGTTGCTAACAGACTCTGGCCACACTGTGGCCTTTCCCTCAAGCGCATCAGGAAAGGCTGATCTCACTCAGCTCCCCAAAGTTGTCCCATTGCTCCCCACACTACCTGGCCAAGTGCTACTTCACCACTTCTTTATTTCCTCCTTTCCCAGCAAAGCTAATGATTCCTTGTCCTGGCCACTCTCTACGTTGCTTGCTTAGTGATATTCTATTTATCACACTCTGACATTATTTGGTTGCAACAACTAGAAGGTAATTCCATAAGAGGAAAGTTGCAGCTTCCATTTTTTGATTTCAAGTATCCAGCATAGTCTTTGCACATAACAGACAAGCAGTGAATGTTGAATCCAACCCTCCATATTGACTTGCAGAGTTTAAGAGAGAGCTCACATTGTTTCTCCTATAAATTGGTTTTTTCTGTGTTTAACAGTGATTTATCATTCGAGTTGATTTTTTTTTATCCCATCTGAGTCTCATCTTGAACATATCTTTTCCTCTTGTCTATCCGCTAGTGTCTGTCTGGCCCCATTATTAATTTTGAAAATAAATGTGCTAATGTATTCAACATACGATGCCTTTTAACAATTTTCTGTAATTGGTACCATCACCATCTGCCACCTTGTGGTGGTGGATTCTGGAAAATGTGTGTTACCATCTGTGGGAGAGCCTTCACACACTAAAGCCGCTCTGTCCTCCTCCTTCAACGCACTTGCCACGAGCACAGGCCTCTCGTGGCAACTCCTGATGAGAAATGCATCCTTCCGTGTGTGGAACCGTGTGTTTCCCATGCGTGTGTACATGGTTAGAACATGTCTTTCCCAGTGTCTTTGATTGTTTAGTACAGATAAATCTGTCTTCCACAGGAGAGCTGAAGATATATGCCTACATCTTGTACACCCCGACAGGCTGCAAATGTGAGTGGAGACTGAAAGCACTTTGCATCCGTGATTTAGTCCAAGTCCATGGCATCTGTTGCACTTTCCTAACGGTCTTTGACATCAATAAAGTGCGTATGTTGCCTCTTTACTGCTTTTCATTTTAAAGTATTTTGTTTCACTTTTTGTTCATTTAGTTGGCATAGGACTCCCGCGCTGACTCCCGCGCTGCAGACAGGTTCTTCTCCTTTTGTGCCTCTTTCTTTCCTCCTTCTCTCTCTTCTTTTCTCTTCCCTTTATTGCAATAAGTGAAGAGTGGAAGAATCCTTCAGATTATTTTTATTCAGCAAATATCTTTGAGCACCTAGTGGATATGCCTCTTGCCTCGACTATTAAAATATCTTCTCAACTCGTACCCACTGTCCATCCCCAGTTTGCCCCTCCAGTCCCTCTACTCAGCCTATACCAAACTAATGTACAGATGTGAGAGCTGGACCATAAAGAACGCTGAGCGCTGAAGAATTGCTACTTTCGAACTGTGGTGCTGGCTATTTGATGCTTCTCTGGGCTCAACATTTTCCTAGGTACTGAAATGCAGATTATGAGGACTCCCTAAAGTCTAGGAAGCCTAACATTAGTTAGGAAGGCAAGGAGCACACATAAATAGCCAGGAAGACAAAAGAGCATCATGTAATCCAGAATGCCTGGCATTGTTTGCAGTAGAGACAGGTTATTGTGATTGTGGGACGAGCTCCTATAAAAGGAGAATCTGAAGTGGGCATGAATATGGAAACCAGACTACCGAAAGGAAGACATTTCCAGGACAGGCATTAAGGGGGAAAAGCTATTAAAACAGCATATGGAAACCAGGAGAGAAGATGGTGTGTACTGAGAAAACCTGGAACTTGTTCCGTTGCAACATTTAACACTTTACTGACATGGAACTCCTGTGCTGCAGACAGGCTCTGCTTTTCTGCCTGTTTCCTCCCTCCTCTCTCTCCTCTTTTCTTCCCTTTATTTCAGTATGTGAAGGGTGGAAGAATCCTTCAGATTATTTTTATTTAGCAAATATCTTTGAGTACCCAGTGGATGCATGAACATAAGCCCTACTCTTTGCTTGCCTCGACTATTGAACTGTCTTCTCAGTTCAGCCCCATAGTTCATCCCTAGTTTGCCCCTCCAGACCCTCTACCCAGCCTATGCCAAAGTAAGGAGCATATCTAAAATTTCTGAAGTACGGTCTAGGCACGTCATTGCAGTTGCATCCGAACATCTGAGGACACAGGGTAGGCACTTTCCGTTGGTATGAGCAGACCTGAAAACCTGGCTCTGTTGCTAACAGACTCTGGCCACACTGTGGCCTTTCCCTCAAGCGCATCAGGAAAGGCTGATCTCACTCAGCTCCCCAAAGTTGTCCCATTGCTCCCCACACTACCTGGCCAAGTGCTACTTCACCACTTCTTTATTTCCTCCTTTCCCAGCAAAGCTAATGATTCCTTGTCCTGGCCACTCTCTACGTTGCTTGTCTAGTGATATTCTATTTATCACACTCTGACATTATTTGGTTGCAACAACTAGAAGGTAATTCCATAAGAGGAAAGTTGCAGCTTCCATTTTTTGATTTCAAGTATCCAGCATAGTCTTTGCACATAACAGACAAGCAGTGAATGTTGAATCCAACCCTCCATATTGACTTGCAGAGTTTAAGAGAGAGCTCACATTGTTTCTCCTATAAATTGGTTTTTTCTGTGTTTAACAGTGATTTATCATTCGAGTTGATTTTTTTTTATCCCATCTGAGTCTCATCTTGAACATATCTTTTCCTCTTGTCTATCCGCTAGTGTCTGTCTGGCCCCATTATTAATTTTGAAAATAAATGTGCTAATGTATTCAACATACGATGCCTTTTAACAATTTTCTGTAATTGGTACCATCACCATCTGCCACCTTGTGGTGGTGGATTCTGGAAAATGTGTGTTACCATCTGTGGGAGAGCCTTCACACACTAAAGCCGCTCTGTCCTCCTCCTTCAACGCACTTGCCACGAGCACAGGCCTCTCGTGGCAACTCCTGATGAGAAATGCATCCTTCCGTGTGTGGAACCGTGTGTTTCCCATGCGTGTGTACATGGTTAGAACATGTCTTTCCCAGTGTCTTTGATTGTTTAGTACAGATAAATCTGTCTTCCACAGGAGAGCTGAAGATATATGCCTACATCTTGTACACCCCGACAGGCTGCAAATGTGAGTGGAGACTGAAAGCACTTTGCATCCGTGATTTAGTCCAAGTCCATGGCATCTGTTGCACTTTCCTAACGGTCTTTGACATCAATAAAGTGCGTATGTTGCCTCTTTACTGCTTTTCATTTTAAAGTATTTTGTTTCACTTTTTGTTCATTTAGTTGGCATAGGACTCCCGCGCTGACTCCCGCGCTGCAGACAGGTTCTTCTCCTTTTGTGCCTCTTTCTTTCCTCCTTCTCTCTCTTCTTTTCTCTTCCCTTTATTGCAATAAGTGATGAGTGGAAGAATCCTTCAGATTATTTTTATTCAGCAAATATCTTTGAGCACCTAGTGGATATGCCTCTTGCCTCGACTATTAAAATATCTTCTCAACTCGTACCCACTGTCCATCCCCAGTTTGCCCCTCCAGTCCCTCTACTCAGCCTATACCAAACTAATGTACAGATGTGAGAGCTGGACCATAAAGAACGCTGAGCGCTGAAGAATTGCTACTTTCGAACTGTGGTGCTGGCGAAGTCCCTTGGACAGCAAGGAGATCAAACCAGTCAATCCTAAAGGAAATCAACCCTGAACATTCAATGAAAGGACTGATGCTGAAGCTGAAGGTCTAATACTTTGGCCACCTGATGCAAAGAGCCAACTCACTGTAAAAATCCCTGATGCTGGGAAGGATTGAGGGCAGGAGGAGAAGGCGATGACAGAGAATGAGATGGTTGGGTGGCATCAGCTCAGCTGGCAGGAGTCTGAGCAAATTCTGTGAGTAGTGAAGGAGAGGGAAGCCTGGCGTGCTGCAGTCCATGGATCACAAAAACTTGGACGTGAGTGACTGAACAACAACAAATATATATTTTATAGCTTACTTTTTACAATTAATATCATATTTGTGAATACAGATTAATATGCTTTTCTTTAAAACTATCAAATAATATTTCATGGTATGTCTAACAGAGGCATCTGGCTGAGAGTACTGAAAACAAAACTCCTCTAACTGGATTCAGTTATATAGACACATTCAATTTCATTTACAAGAATACTAAAGGTTGCTGTTTTTAGAGCTGATTCAAGGGCTCCGCAGCATCACCCTGGGACCCAGGGACTCCCCCTCTTCTTGGCATCTGCTCACGCTGCATTTAACAGCAAGAGCAAAGGGCCAGGACAAAGTGGTTTCTCCTATCAGAAAGCCGGGACCCTTACATCTTATTTACCAGAACTAGGTGAGTTCTACATCAACTGCAGAGGATACGGGAACAGGAATGTCGAGCAAAGGGGAGCCACATGGTTATCACTGGGTTAGCTCTACAACGATAGATCATCGAGTCTCCACATATCACTGCAAATATAGCAGTTCTGGTTGTAAGGAAGAAGAAAGTGCTGACTGGTGGATGGGCAGCTTGGACAGTCTGTTGTAGAATGTGGTTATTTAATTTTCCAGGTTCATTAACAGATGCTATCTAATCTTTGCTATCAAAAATAGTGCAAGAGTGAAAACTCGAGCTGTCCCTACTTCCATGTTCATTTATGGCTTTGTGTCTCTTATGGAAATACAAAGAAGGGAAATTGTACAATAGCATATGATATATTTTAATTTGATTTTACCTGCCATAGTATTTCTTAAATGGTTGTAAGAGTTCATTTTCCTTCCAGCAGCATATCACAATATCTGTTTCACATATCAAACCGAACTTCTAGGGGACTGTTCAAGCCTCCGTCTTTGTTCTCAGGGGCTCCCAGTAGTGGAGCAGGTGCCAAGCCCTGGTTCAATGTGTGCATTTTGTCATCTACCTGATGTGTAGGACTCACACACTAGTTCTAAATGTCTTTCGGAGGCAATTACTCTGTGTGTAGCTATAGACTCAGTGTGGCCAAGGGAGGAGATAAATTCAAGCGCCTCTGTCACGTCCTGATCAGAGCTCAAGGATTTTCAAGGTCACGGAGGCTGAGCACTATCATGTCACACCTGGATATTCTTCCCCCATTGGAAGGACAGAAGCCCCTTCTTCAATTGTTGTTATTGTTTCTGTGTGTGTGTTTTTACATACACAATTTATTTCTTTAATTCTCTAGGCTATTTTTAATGGTAATATATAATCTTATTTTTACTTTTTTCACAAAATAGGCACTTGTTTCTACGTTATTCAATGTTAAATTATTTTCATTAAATTTTCAAATGGCATCTTTGTCATAATCTTAATATTTGTGTACACATCTGCTTCTTCAAACTCTTGTCTGATCCTATAACCTGTTTTCCTACTTTTGTGACTCTGTCATGTAGTTTTAAAAATTAATCACCCTTTAAGTTGGTGCAAAACTAATTTCAATTTTGCGTTGTTGAATTTTGCCATTTGGCATTGGAATACATTCTTAAATAATTGTGGTTATGTTGTACATCATTTTAATGCAAATTTCTCACTTTATGATTTTGCTAATGACTTATTACTTGCTGTTTATTTTGTATTTATTTTTAGACTATAGAAATGATGTTAGACAAAAAGCAAATTAGAGCACATTTTTTATTTGAGTTCAAAATGGGTTGTAAAGCAGCAGAGACAACATACAATATCAACAATGCGTTCGGCCCAGAAACTGCTGATGAACACAGAGGTGCAAAATGCAGAAGTTTGGGGAAGAAGAAGAGAGCCTTGAGGGTAGCAGCCGACCACGGACTGAGAGCGGTCGTCAAAGCTGATCCTCTTACAATTACAGGAGAAGTTGCCAAAGTACTCAGCGCCAAGCATTCCAGTCATTCAGTACTTGAAGCAAATTGAAAAGGTGCAAAAGCTCAGTAAGCGGCTGTCTCGTGAGCTGACCACAAATCCAAAAACCACTGTCGCTTTGGAGTGTCATCTTCTCTTATTGTATGCAACAGCAAAGAAAACGTCGCCGTGAAGTGTAGCCAGGGCAAAAGTGTGTCGATTGTAATGGTTCCTATTTTGTTTAATAAAGTTGTGTTTGAGCAGCCTTACAACGATTTAAAAGTCACAGTCTGAAACCGCAATTACTTTTGCACCAACCTGATAATCATGTTCTATGTAGTAGAAATAGTTTCCACTCATTATTTCTTTTAAATATTGCTCAAACGTTCTTACATCTTTTCCATTCTTTCTGAATATTGTAATTGCTTTGTCAAAATCGATTGAAAATAAAACATTTTTAAAAGTTTGTTGCCATTATTTCTTCCATTTTCTTCTTAGAGTTTTGCGGCTTTTTGAAACATATTTGCTTATTCCTGCTTGGTCCTGGCTGTGCCGGGCCTTCATTGCCGCTGTGACCTTCCTCCAGTTGCAGTGAGCAGCTGCTCTCTAGCTGCACTACCTGGACTTCTCATCCTGGCGGCTCTTTTCTTCCCTTCTCTTGTCGCAGAGCGTGGGCTCTCGGCCTGCGGGCTTCAGTAGTTATACAGACTTAGTTGTTTTGCAACATGTGGAATCTCCTGGGACCATGGATCCATCTCCCAGTCGCCACATTGGCAGGCAGATTCCCAACCACAAGACCACCAGAGAAGTCCAAAATAAAGCCTTTTAATTTGCCTTTTAAGGTATTACATACTACACGACTGAAGTGACTTAGTAGTGGTAGTATACTTCCTGATGGATTTATTCCCTGAGATTTTCTGCTTTTTCTTATTATAAAAGATTGCTTTTCTCAAGAAGTTTTCTAATTGAATATGGTAAGGACATGGGGGCTTCCCAGGTGGCACATTGGTAAAGAATCCACTCACTATTGCAGGAGACACAAGAGAGGCAGGTTCAGTCTCTGGTTAGGGAAGATTCCCTTGGAGTAGGAAATGGAGGAGCCTGGTAGGCTACAGTTCATGGGGCCCCAAAAGTCCAACACAACTGAGCCATTGAGCGTGCATGGTGAGTATATATGAAAACTAGTAATTTATGTAACTCGAGTCTGAATCCATTCATCCTGCTGAAATCTATTCATACCTCTATAATTTTAAAGTTAATTCTATGGGCATGGAGATGTTATCCTTACATAGAGGTTGATCTGTTTTATAACTTTTTTCTTGTCTTATCGGAATTTCTGGAATATCCAATTCAGTGATGAATAAGTAGCAGGATTCTTATCTAGGTCTAGAATAAAATGAAATCACTTGTATTATTTAGCCATAAAATTGTTGTCATTCAATCTTTAGGTCATGTGTGACACTTTGCAACCCCATGGACTGTAGCATGCCAGGTTCCTCTGTGTTCCACTACCTCCTGGAGATTGCTCAAATTCATATCCATTGAGTCAGGGATGCTATCTAACATCTGATCCTCTGCCACCCCTTTCTCCTTTTGCCTTCAGTCTTTCCCAGCATCAAAGTCTTTTCCAATGAGTCAACCCTTTGCCTAAGGTGGCCAAAGTACTGGAGCTTCAATTTCAGCACCAGTCCTTTCAGTGAAAATTCAGGGTTGGTTTCCTTTAGGATTGACTAGTTTGATATCCTTGGTGTCCAAGGGACTCTTGAGAGTCTTCTCCAGGACCACAAATTGAAAGCAGCCATCTTTGGCACTCAGCCTTCTTTATGGTCCAACTCTCACACTGTAGTTGACTACTGGAAATATCATAGCTTTGACGATATGGACCTTTGCCAGCAAAGTAAGGTCTCTGCTTTTTAACATAGTATCTAGCTATGTCATAGCTTGTCTTCCAGGGAGCAAGCATCTTTTAATTTCATGGCTGCAGTCTCTGTCTGCGGTGATTCGGGAGCCCAAGAAAAAATCTGTCCCTGCTTCTTCTTTTTCTCCTTCTGTTTGCAGTGAAGGGATGTGACTAGATGCCCTGATCATAGATTTTTGACTGTTGAGTTTTAAGCCAGCTTTTTCACTCTCTTTCACCCTCATCAAGAGACTCCTTAGTTCCTCTTCACTTTCTGCCATTAGAGTGGTATCATGTGCATATCTGAGGTTGATATTTCTCCTGGCAGTCTTGATTTCAGCCTTTGAGTCATCCAGATTCATCTTTAGTTTCCTGGTAGATGTCACTAATTAGATAAGGTAGGTTTCCTACCCATATCAATTTGCTGAGAGTGTCTCATCAGTGGGGGTATTACATATTCTTCAACTATTGATGTATCACCAGTAATAAACAAAGACTAACATGTATTGAGTTCTTTATGCCAGAGACTGTTCTAAGTAATTTACATGTAACCTCTCATTTATTTCTCAATTGTCTCACCCATGAGTAAACTAGGACACAAAACTGTCATATGACTTTCTCAAATTTCCATAGTTGGTTAGTGCTGCTGCTGTTGCTGCTAAGTCGCTTCAGTCGTGGCTGACTCTGTGTGACCCCACAGACTACAGCTCACCAGGCTCCGCCGTCCCTGGGATTCTCCAGGCAAGAGCACTGGAGTGGGTTGCTGTTTCTGTCTCCAAGTTGGTTAGTAACAATGGGTAGATTATAATAGTTAGATTTCAATTATTCCAAAACCCCTAATTTATCTTGAAGTGCTCTTCTTTTAGAATACAGCTGGACTAAATTATTAATATTTCATTTAGTAGTTTTGAATTTATATTCATAAATGAACTGAATTTCAGTTGCCTATGCAACCAATCTATGTATCTGTTGTGTAGTTTTTTTTCTTCTCTCTTTTATAAGATTATGTATATGTGGATATAATGATATATATGTGAAATAGATACTATGATCACCCAAGTTTTGAGTATCAAGTTTTGAGAAACCAGTATCTAAATCTATGTGTGTCTATTGACCTTGAAAAGTAGAGTTTCGCTTCTTTTTGTTGTTTTTTGCAAGCCAATAATAGTATATACAGTATGTAATGCATATTTCTCATGTAATATTGTTTGTTTAGTACCACTCTAGTGCTCTCGCCTGGAAAATCCCATGGATGGAGGAGCCTGGTGGGCTGCAGTCCATGGGGTCGCTAAGAGTCGGACACTACTGAGCAGCTTCCCCTTCACTTTTCACTTTCATGGATTGGAGAAGGAAACGGCACCCCACTCCGGTGTTCTTGCCTGGAGAATCCCAGGGACGGGGGAGCCTGGTGGGCTGCCGTCTATGGGGTCGCACAGAGTCGGACACGACTGAAGTGACTTAGTAGCAATATGCTGGCTTAAAATTAAAAATACTTTTTCTTTTCCTCCCTTCTTTCTTTATAAAAAGTTTTACTCAAATAATCCTCTGCAAGTTGTCTGCTTCTTTCCCCCTTTAAACTTGGCTTCGTTATGTCTTTTTCTTTTTTCCTCAAGGTGATGTCTTTCATCCTATGTCTTCTTCAGGAAATCATAATTTCATGTTTTCTTTTGCCTCTCTTTTAGTGAACTTTTAAGAAAACTGACTTTCAACTTTCATAAATTTCACTTTTTGTTGAGTATGTATGTCACAACTTTCTCTCATTCATTCCTTTCTTCTATTTTATTTAGTTTGTTTCCTTGATTTTCAGGGACAGAGGAGAGATCTTTATGCATGAATTTCCATTTTCTTTGCACTGTGACATTTGAGAATAACTTATAAGCCCTCTTCTTTTTGGTGATCTAAGACAAAATCCATTTTAGTCAATAAAATATATGTCTTATGAAAAAATGTATATTCTATTTTTGGAGCATAAATTATTATACATGCCTTTGCTAGTCTAGCCTCTTTCTTGTATTTAAGTCGTCTATAGCACTCCCATGTTTTGGCTTTTGGGCTTATTGGATCTGTCAATTTCTTAGACAGCAAGTTAAAATTTTCTGGTCTAGCTGTGCATTTGCCCACTTTCCCTTTCATCTTACTTCTTTTTGCTCTTAAAATACATGTCAGTATATACTTAAAGTTTTTAAGGTTCCATCTGTGAGATAGGTTATGCCTTGATCTATAGGAAATATCTATCTAGTTTTCCCCATTTTGCTGATTTTAGCCTTGAATTCCCTACAGCATTGCTTCCCTGGGGATGTGTTTTGTTTGTTTTTAAGTTTCAAGTATCATGGTAACTGCTGGATTAAATATATATGTATATATAGTGATTTTTCCCATGGTGATTGCAGCCATGAAAAAAAGATGCTTACTCCTTGGAAGTAAAGTTATGAGCAACCTAGAAGCATATTAAAAGGCAGAGATGTTACTTTGTCAACAAAGGCCTGTCTAGTCAAGGCTATGGTTTTTCCAGTAGTCATGTATGGTTGTGAGAGTTGGACTATAAAGAAAGCTGAGTGCTGAAGAATTGATGCTTTTGAACTGTGGTGTTGGAGAAGATTCTTTAGAGTCCCTTGGACTGCAAGGAGATCCAACCAGTTCCTCCTAAAGGAGACCAGTTACGGGTATTTATTGGCAGGACTGATGCTGAAGCTGAAACTCCAGTACTTTGGCCACCTCATGCGAAGAGTTGGACTCACTGGAAAAGACTCTGATGCTGGGAGGGATTGGGGGCAGGAGGAGAAGGGGACTACAGACGATGAGATGGCTGGATGATATCACTGACTCGATGAACATGAGTTTGAGTGAACTCTGGGAGGTGGTGATGGATGGGGAGGCCTGGCATGCTGTGAATCATGGGGTTGCAAAGAGTTGGACACAACTGAGCAACTGAACTGAACTGAAGTGAACTGAAGGGTCCTTTTTATTTATATGTGGTATTGCACATATAAATAAAGTTTACCATCTTTAAACAGTATTCGATGCATTTGTATTGTTGCGATTACTTTCTTTTAGTGTAATGTCCTCAAAGTCCATGCTTATTTAGCATATACCAGCATTTCCTTCCTTTGAAAGCAGAGTAATATTCTGTGTGTACATTTAAACCGTATTTTGCATATTGATTCATCTGTGCATAGACACTTGGGTTGCTTCTATGTTTTACTATTGTGAATAATGCTGCTGTAAACATGGATGTGAAAATATTTCTTTGACACCCTGCTTTCAGTTATTTTGAGTATGTACTCTCAAGTGAAATTGCTAGATCATATGGGAATTCTATTTTTAATTTTTTAAGAACCCACCTATTGTTTTCCATAGCAACTGTACCATTTTAGACTTCTACCAGTAGTTCACAAGAGTTTCAGTTTCTTCACAACCTTAGCAGCACTTGCTACTTTCTGGTTTTGTTTGTTCGTTTGTTTGGGTTTGTTGATAGTAACCATCCTAGTGGCAGTGAAGTAGTAGCTTCGTATGGCTTTGATTTGCATTTTGGTTGGGGGTTCATCTCGGTTCTGAAGATTTCCTGTGCTCCTTCAGCAATCCTGCCCTATTTTCTGGCATCTGCTGTACAGGCCCGAGAGTCTCGTTCCTGGGAGGGGTGTGCTCTACCTTATTTCCAAAGAGAGGAGAAAGGAGGGATGCTGAAAGGCATGTTGGGACAATCGCCAGCTCCTGGAAAGGGACCCTTTCTCTTTTTCTGAGTGCCATCACATACCGCTCTGCCTTGCCTCTTTTGAAGGAAGCATCCACTCTCGCCAAATGCAGTTTTCTTCATCTATTCAGTAAATATTCAGTAACAGCCCACCATGTTGTAGACATTGTTTAGGATGTGAGGATACCATAGAGAAGAAAGCTAAAAAGATCTGGGCCTTCATGGACTCCAAATTCTAGTGAAGGGAGAGAGATAATACATTAAAAAGTCAATGGATATTTCACCAGGTGGAGATAGGTGCTGTGGAGAAAACTTTTAAAGGTTGTATTCATTCTCTGTGGCTGTGTAAGAAATCATCACTAACCTAGCATCTTGAAATAAGACAAATTGATCACCTTCCCTTTGGTCAGGAGTCTAGCATGGCAAATCGAGGTGTCTGTCTGGAATCGGAGAGGTGGGAGCCTCTTCTAAGCCCCTTCAGGTTGTTGGCTAACTAAATTCAGTTCATTTCCTGTATAGGACTAAGATCAGTGTTCCTTCACTGTATGCCTACCAAGGGTTGTCATCAGCTCCTAGAAGCCACTCACCCTTTCCTGCCATGTAGTCCCATTCACAACCTGGCAGTTGCTCCTTTAAGATCAGCAGGAGAAAATTCCCTTGCAGTCCAGTGGTTAGAACTCTGAGCTCCCAATGCAGGGGGACAGAGGTTCAATCCCTGCTCAGGGAACTAAGATCTCACAAGCTGCAAGGTGGAAAAAAATAATCAGCAGAAGCTCTGTGCTGCCGTGAAGCTTTTCTTTCTCTGTCTTTCACGTGTTAGAGTCAGATTTAAAGGACTCACATGGAGAGGTCAGGTCCACCCAGATAATCTTCCTTCAGTTACAATCCTCTGTGCTATAGAACAACCTAATCAAGAAAGTGAGATCCATCATTTTCTCAGCTCTGGGAGGCACGCAGGCACACACACCAAGAGGTAGGGATCATGAGGACATCTTAGCATAATACCCACCACACAGGGTAAGGCAGCGGAGAGAGCACTGTGTCATGTTATACAGGCTGGCAAGTGACGTTTGAACACAACTGTAAGATTTCTGGAGGAAGAGTTTTTTCTAGGATAAAGGGACAGCCAGCGCCAACTCTCTGAAGCAAGAACATACTGAGGATACTTTAGAGACAGCAGGGAGGCCAGTATGGCTGGAGCAGAGTGGCTAAGCGGGAGAGTTGCGGGAGAGGAGGTCAGCGCGGGAGGCTGAGATCAAGGAGGGCCTCGGAGGCCATCAAAAGAACTGTGGCTATTACTCCACACTGCTGTTTGTTTCCTTGTGTAATACCGTAACTAAATGTATGTCTTTGAAAAAAACAATTTGAAGTTGAGATACATTTAGAAAACACTTAGGAACCCCAAACCTGAGTACAAGTGGATGAACAGAAAGGACAAAGATTCATAGTCTTTGGTGGAAGAGTTACCTATGTCAGTGTGGAGCGAGGAAGTTTACAAGCTCAGTGTTTTACAACAATTAAGCAAAATTGTACATTTTCCTGTATTGAAGCTTCTAGAGGGAATAAAAATGTCAGGGCACATACGCACCCATACACCCATAATATTCACAATACTTAATAACATTTTCAATTAGACTAAATATATACCACTTTTAAATTTAAAGACTTGTAATTTTGATTTATGCAGAGAAAATTCATGCCTTACTTAATTTTAACCATGATTTGCTGAAGATTATTTTGATTTTTTTTTTGATTTATGGATTTGATCCTACAAAGTTGGGGCTTACAGTATGACAGGAGATGTGAGATCAGCTTCTTTAACTGAGCGACATATATTCTGTTTTATGATGGAAATATCTTCAATACCTGCTTGTCTTCTGTACCTGCTTAGCCATCCCAGAGAAGAATAAAAAATAAAAATCTTCAAAATAAAATTAGCAAATCAAAGTTTCTGCCCAAAAGTGTTGCTGATGTATAACCTCCAGATCATTTTGTGGTCCTGGCAGCTCTCAGACTATGGAGCTACAGATAGTTCCCATTAATCTTTCCTATTCACACAGCAACTTTCAAAGTGAGGTGCTGAATTTTCAGGCATTTCTCAGACACTTACCTGGGGGTTTCAGGGCTGCTCTAAGATCTGACCATTTCTCCTTCTCTTCGAGTCTCTTGTCTGCCAGATCCCCTTCTTGCTGACAGAGGCACCATCTGCTGCAGGTGCAGCAAACAGGAGCTTTGCTGAAACTCTTATGCCAGTTTTATTCCAGCTCCCCAATGTTTGCCAGTTCACTTTTGAAGCAATCTCCCCCTTGAAAGCTCCTCCGGTAAGCTCCAGCCTTCCCTTATGTTAATATCTGCCAACAAGGACCTACTGTACAACACCAGGAACTGTACTCAATATCTTATAATAACCTGTAATGGAAGAGAAGATAATATACATATAGGTATATATATGTGTGTGTGTGTGTGTGTGTGTGTGTGTGTGTATACATATATGCTCAGTTGCTTCAGTCACATCCAACTCTTTGCGACCCTGTGGACTATAGCGTGCCAGGCTCCTCAGTCCATGGGATTCTGCAGGCAAGAAACTGGAATGGGTTGCCATGCACTCCTCCAGGGGATCTTCCAGACTGAGGGACTGAACCCACATCTCCTAAAACCCCTGCACTGCAGGCAGATTCCTTGCTGCTGAGCCACTGGGGAAACCCCAAAAAACATATATACACATATAGTACATATAACTGAAATGCATTGCTGTAAACCCAAAACTGATACAGCATTGTAACTCAACTATATTTCAACAAAAGTCTTGAAACTATGACTGCAACCTCAAGGCAGCCATTCTGGAAGCAGCTGTGGTTACTCGCCTCCTGTCGGCCACGGATGCGCCAGCAGAGGGTGGAAGGCCTTCCATTGTCAAGTACAATGCCTTACCCATTATTTCAGTAGGAATGCTGGAGACTCGGGGTGGGGATAGACTGGCAAAAGGTTAGAGTTAGAAAACAGTTCCTCCCTCAGTGAGAGCAGAGCATCCCCAAGAAGCTGCCTTCACAGGATGAGTAGGATCGACAGGCACCATCCAGTCACGGGCAACCGCCAGCTCCCTTACAGTAAATCCTCAGATGGGAACTTGGTTCATGAGAGCCCCTTCCCTTAGATTTTTCTTTTTCTCTCTCTCACTTTCTCTCATTTGTTCAGTACTTCTTGATCCTTCCGGTTACTTCTCCTACTTCTGGTTTGGCGATTTCTCCATGGAACTGGGGTAATACAGCAAAGAGAATGAAGAACATGTGTGATGGGGGTGGAGATAACTATATATAGAACTATATATAACATGGATAACTATATATATCATGGATAACAAAGACCTATGGTAGAGCACAAGAGACTATACCCAGTATTCTGTGATAACTTATATGAGAAAAGAATCTGAATGAAAATGGATACACATAGGGCCAACTGAAATATTTGTGCTTGCACCTAATTATGACTGCAACCTCAAGGCAGCCATTCTGGAAGCAGCTGTGGTTACTCGCCTCCTGTCGGCCACGGATGCGCCAGCAGAGGGTGGAAGGCCTTCCATTGTCAAGTACAATGCCTTACCCATTATTTCAGTAGGAATGCTGGAGACTCGGGGTGGGGATAGACTGGCAAAAGGTTAGAGTTAGAAAACAGTTCCTCCCTCAGTGAGAGCAGAGCATCCCCAAGAAGCTGCCTTCACAGGATGAGTAGGATCGACAGGCACCATCCAGTCACGGGCAACCGCCAGCTCCCTTACAGTAAATCCTCAGATGGGAACTTGGTTCATGAGAGCCCCTTCCCTTAGATTTTTCTTTTTCTCTCTCTCACTTTCTCTCATTTGTTCAGTACTTCTTGATCCTTCCGGTTACTTCTCCTACTTCTGGTTTGGCGATTTCTCCATGGAACTGGGGTAATACAGCAAAGAGAATGAAGAACATGTGTGATGGGGGTGGAGATAACTATATATAGAACTATATATAACATGGATAACTATATATATCATGGATAACAAAGACCTATGGTAGAGCACAAGAGACTATACCCAGTATTCTGTGATAACTTATATGAGAAAAGAATCTGAATGAAAATGGATACACATAGGGCCAACTGAAATATTTGTGCTGTGCACCTAAAAGGAACACAATTTTGTGAATCACCTCTGCTGCTGCTGCAAAGTCACTTCAGTCCTGTTTGACTCTGTGTGACCCCACAGATGGCAGCCCACCAGGCTCCCCCGTCCCTGGGATTCTCCAGGCAGGAACACTGGAGTGGATTGCCATTTCCTTCTCCAATGCATGAAAGTGAAAAATGAAAGTGAAGAACTCTTGGCCACCCCATGGACTGCAGCCCACGAGGCTCCCCCGTCCATGGGATTTTCCAGGCAAGAGTACTGGAGTGGGGTGCCATTGCCTTCTCCAGTAAATGAACTCTACTCCAATACAATTTTTAAAACTTGTTGAAAAACAAAACTTAGTTTCACTACTTGCTAGCTCTAGCCTCAGAGTCCTCAACAATGACCTTGAAAACAGTTGTCATAGAGATGAATTTAACAATGTTTACAAAATGTTAGACAATGACAATATGTTCACTTTCGCCATCTCTTTTTACTCTGTGTGTATTTTTGTAAGTTTGTGTATGTATGTTATATGCATATAGGTGTAAATACACATGTAAACTGAACGGTGCTTCTTTGCAAATCTACTCACTTCTTTTTCTTATATTCTTGTCTTCCAAGAGCCTATTCACTTCTTTCTTATTCCCTGGAGACTATGAGGATTCCTAAGCAAGCTCTCACTATATTACACCTGAAGGGACAGAAGAGATGAAGGAAACTGTCCTTATGCATAACTCTGGGTTTGTTGTACAGTTGCTCAATTGTGTCTGACTTCTTATTGACCCATGGACTGCAACACATCAGGCTTCCCTGAGTTCACTCGAACTCATGTCCATTGATTTGGTGATGTCATCCAACCATCTCACCCTCTGTCACCCCCTTCTCCTCCTGCCTTCAGTCTTTCCCAGCATTAGAGTCTTTTCTAACAAGTCGGCTCTTCACATCAGATGGCTAAAGGATTGGAGCTTCAGCTTCAGTGTTAGTCCTTCCAGTGAATATTCAGGGTTGATTTTCTTTAGCATTTATTGGATTGACCTTCTTGCTGTCCAAGAGACTCTCAAGAGTCTTCTCCAGCACCACAGTTCGAAAGTATTAATTCTTAGATGCTCAGCCTTCAACTCTGCATGAATCAGACCTAATTTGCAGTCATAATAGTAAAACTGTCTCAATTCAGTTCAGTCGCTCAGTAGTGTCTGACTCTTTGCAACTCCATATATACATATATAGTATACTGTGTATCTACATATGCAGGCGAATTTACAGACATATACCTAAACCTTAAACTCCATTTCTCATATTTGTAAGCGTTATCTCTAGTGTGAATTGGATTTGTGGCAGTACTAAAGAAAGAAAACAAGAAACTCGATTTTTTTTCCTTTGTTGAGAACTAAGATACAGCTGTGAAACACTTATAAAATTTTTAATTATACTTACAGAGTGAGATTCCTTTAAAGGTAAATTTGCTAGCTCATATTAACTAACCAGCTTTCTCCTCTATCTCTATATTAGTGTGCTCAGGCTACCATAACAAGACATCTTGGCCTGGGTGGCTTAAACAACAGGAATTTATTTCCCACAGTCCTCGAGGCTGAGAAGTCTAAGATCAGGATCCAGGCAAATTCTGTTCGCTGATGAGGATCCTCTTCCTGGCTTGCAGACAGCTGCCTTTTTGCGGTATCCTCACTTGGTACAGATAAAAAGAGGAAGTAAGCTCTCTGGAATCTCATATTGTGAAGATGCTCATATCATCATGGGGAACACACCCTCCTGACCTCCTCTGAATCTGATTATCTCTCAAAGGCCCCATCTCTAAATACTATAGTTAAGTGGGAACTGGGGCTTCAACATATAAATTTGGGATGGAAACAATTCAACCAGAGCAGTCCTATAGTTGAAATTTGACTTTTCCCTAAATATTGACCCCAGGTTCTCAGCCTTCTGATTCTTTTTTATTTCTATCATGTTTATTTATTGATTGACTTAGTTTCTCAGGAATATGATCTTATAAAATAATCTCAAATATTTTGCTTTTGTACCAGGGTCACAAATATACCACTCTAGCCTACAATTCCCCAACTTTAGGTTTAGACCTATTCATCTTTGTTTCAGTAGGATAGATGTATGGAGCAAAATGGGCGTCCCTGGTGACTCAGTGGTAAAGAATCCACCAGCAATGCAAGAGACCTGGATTCGGTCCCTGGGTCAGGAAAACCCCAGGAGAAGGCATGGCAACCACTCCAGTATTGTCTGGAGAGTCCCATGGACGAAGATTCTGGTGCACTACAGTCCACAGGGACACAGAAGAGCCAGACATGACTGAGTGACTCAGTCACCACCAAATCATGATATATTAATGTTTCCACAAAAACACTGTTTTCTTTTTCTCTGTCAAGCTCATCAATACCACTGTTTTTACAGATACATCATCTTGGTGATTGTTTCCTCCCTGTGAATTTCAAAATCATTTGCTTTGTATAATTACTCAAAGAAATATGCTATATAGGATGAACGGACAACAAAGTCCTACAAGATAGCACAAGGAACTGGACTCAATATCATGTGATAAACCACGAAGGAAAGGGATGTGAGACAGAATACATATGTGTTCCTGAATCACTTTGCTGTATAGCAGAGATTAACACAACATTGTAAATCAACTATACTTCAATGAAATATTTTTAATATATTAATTCCTTCAAAGCCCTTTCCTTCAGTGCCGTCTGTTTCACACCATTATGCTAGTTGTTAGGGAAAGTACAGAAACAGTGAAAACAATTGACTATCTAAGCTTCAGCAAATTATAGCAAGCCACATCCTGCCCACTGCCTGACTTTGCAAATAAAGTTTCACACCATTATGCTAGTTGTTAGGGAAAGTACAGAAACAGTGAAAACAATTGACTATCTAAGCTTCAGCAAATTATAGCAAGCCACATCCTGCCCACTGCCTGACTTTGCAAATAAAGTTTCACACCATTATGCTAGTTGTTAGGGAAAGTACAGAAACAGTGAAAACAATTGACTATCTAAGCTTCAGCAAATTATAGCAAGCCACATCCTGCCCACTGCCTGACTTTGCAAATAAAGTTTCACACCATTATGCTAGTTGTTAGGGAAAGTACAGAAACAGTGAAAACAATTGACTATCTAAGCTTCAGCAAATTATAGCAAGCCACATCCTGCCCACTGCCTGACTTTGCAAATAAAGTTTCACACCATTATGCTAGTTGTTAGGGAAAGTACAGAAACAGTGAAAACAATTGACTATCTAAGCTTCAGCAAATTATAGCAAGCCACATCCTGCCCACTGCCTGACTTTGCAAATAAAGTTTCACACCATTATGCTAGTTGTTAGGGAAAGTACAGAAACAGTGAAAACAATTGACTATCTAAGCTTCAGCAAATTATAGCAAGCCACATCCTGCCCACTGCCTGACTTTGCAAATAAAGTTTCACACCATTATGCTAGTTGTTAGGGAAAGTACAGAAACAGTGAAAACAATTGACTATCTAAGCTTCAGCAAATTATAGCAAGCCACATCCTGCCCACTGCCTGACTTTGCAAATAAAGTTTTATTGGCACATACCTCTGTCCGTTCTTTTCCAGATTGCCTATGGCTACTTTTTATCCTACAATGACAGAGTCAAATGATGATTGTTACTAAGACTGTATGGCCCCAAAGACTATAATGTTTACTATCTGGCTAACAGAAAACAAAACAAAAAACAACTTTCCCTGCTCCCGACCTAAAAGATGATGGAATGTGTGTTGTGTATGTGTGTATGTGTGTGTGTGTGCGTATGTCTGTAATAGGGTAAGATATGAATGTTTAAATGAACATATATTCTAATACTTTGGAGATATACATGCCACCAACCGCCCCCCCACACACAAAAGGTTTTAGTTCCAAAATGATGTGATGATAAAGATGTAAGAGCAATTAATATTTGCTGCTAGGCTACACATTGAGTAACATTTCATAGAACAGGTCACATTTCAGTGGAAGATTTGAAAATTAGTGTAAGTTTAATGACAAGAGATTAGCAGAGGCAGTTTGTTTTCCAATAAATATTTACTGAATATCTACTGATATGGCTTGCCAGGTGGCACAGTGGGAAAGAATCCACCTGCCAATGCAGGAGGCATAAGAGATACAAGTTCGATCTCTGGGTTGAGAATATCCTCTGGCAGATGCAGAGGATATTCCCAACCCAGAGATTCTTGCCTGGAAAGTTTCTATGGACAGAGGAGCCTGGCAGGCTACAGTCCATGGTGTCACAGAGAGGTGAATAGGACTGAGTGACTGAGCACACTCACATCTACTGATATATTGAAATAGATAAGACCATAGCTAGCTCACTAGCATGAGGATCAGTCACTTCCTCGTGACTGGTACAGGGCCTCGCACAGTGACTTGCTCATGGAACATAAACAACAAATACCTGTTATTTCCATAGCTGATGGAAGAGCATGTAAGAAATGCAAACTAACATTCTACCGCATACCCGGTAGAAGTGCTGAGGCGGCATATAGTCTGTGGGATTTCTTAAGTCTGCATTGAAGGGTTGTTGCCACTGAAGTGATGTTCCTGGGTGAGGATTACAGCTTTTTCCTAAGATTCATTTGTTACTGCAGGCTTCATTCTCTGACACTTAAGCCCAGCTTTTCCATCTGTGAGGACTTTCATGGCTGGTAAGAGAGTCCACTGTTTTCCTTAGAATGAAAACTACCCATCATCTGTGTCCTTTGAAGTGGGAACTCAGTGAGTGGTATTAATATTAGAATCAGCTTGATGCCAGCGATAAATGACTCTTGGTACTTTGCCATACTTTGCAGCATGGAAGCAGTAATTTCATAGAATTTTCCACTAATAAACTATTCCTTATGTCTTTGGCTGATGAGAATTCTTTCTGGCTTTTTTTTTTTTTTTTTGAATCCTGGGTCTAATTGAATTAGCTCATCACCTTAAGCTTATCCTAATAACTTCGATGATAGCTTTAAGATTTATGCCTTTGCAAAGCAGTCCATTTGCATGCTGTTAGTTACTCATGACTTCTGAGTCTCCAGTCCAGAATTTTCTACTGAATGCCAAACCCACAGTTCTCCATATGGTAGACATATAGACATCTCAGCTTTAATTTCCTTAAAATTACTTTTTCTCATTTTTTCATTGAAATATAGTTGATTTGAAATTTTATTTTGGTTTCAAGTGTACAGCATATCAACTCAGTATTTTTATAGCTTGTACTCTATTATAAAGTTATTATAAGATAATGGCAATATTTCCCTGTGCTCTCTGGTATAATAGCCTTGTTATCTATTTTATACATAATTGTATATGTCTCTTAATCCCATTCCCCAAATTTGCTTCTTCTCCCTTTTCTCTCTACTTTGGTAACCAGCAGTATTTTTTTTTAATTATTTAATTGGAGGATGATTACTCTACAGTATTGTGATAGATTTTTTCCATACATCAGTAGGAATCAACCATAGGTATACATGTGTCCCCTTCATCCTGAACCACCCCCCCCAAACTGCC
>SJYC01067684.1:0-15446 GCA_006408675.1 Madoqua kirkii
TCAGATCTAGTCTAGTCTATCAGATCTATCAGATCTAGTCTCTTAAATCTGTTTCTCACTTCCACTGTATAATCATAAGGGATTTGATTTAGGTCATACCTGAATGATCTAGTGGTTTTTCCTGCTTTTGTAAATTTAAGTCTGAATTTGGCAATAAGGAGTTCATGGTCTGAGGAACACTCAGCTCCCAGTCTTGTTTTTGCTGACTGTATAGAGCTTCTCCATCTTTGGCTGCAAAGAATATAATCAATCTGATTTCGGTGTTGATCCTCTGGTGATGTCCACGTGTCGCGTTTTCGCTTGTGTTGTTGGAAGAGGGTGTTTGCTATGACCAGTGCGTTCTGTTGGCAAAACTTTATTAGCATTTGCCCTGCTTCTTTCCATACTCCAAGGCCAAATTTGCCTGTTACTCCATGTGTTTCTTGACTTCCTATTTTTGCATTCCAGTCCCCTGTAATGAAAAGGATGTCTTTTGGGGGTATTAGTTCTAAAAGGTCTTGTAGGCCTTCACAGAACCATTCAACTTCAGCTTCTTTCAGCATTACTGCTCGGGGCATAGACTTGGGTTACCGTGGTATTGAGTGGTTTGCCTTGGAAGCAAGCAGAGATCATTCTGTCGTTTTTGCGATTGCATCCAAGTACTGCCTCAGACTTTCTTGTTGACTATGATGGCTTCTCCATTTCCTCTAAGGGATTCCTGACCACAATTGTAGATATAATGGTCATCGGAGTTAAATTCACCCATTCCAGTCCATTTTAATTCACCAGTTCCTAAAATGTCAATATTCACTCTTGCCATCTCCTAGTTGACCACTTCCAATTTGCTTTGATTCATGGACCTAACATTCCAGGTTCCTATGCAATATTACTCTTTACAGCATCAGAACTTGCTTCCATCACCAGTCACATCCACAGCTGGGTATTGTTTTTGCTTTGGCTCCGTCTCTTCATTCTTTCTGGAGTTATTTCTCTACTGATCTCCAGTAGCTTATTGGGCACCTACCGAGCTGGAGAGTTCATCTTTCTGTATCGTATCTTTTTGCCTTTTCATACTGTTCATGCAGTTCTCAAGGAAAGGATACTGAAGTGGTTTGCCATTCCCTTCTCTAGTGGACCACATTTTGTTAGAACTCTCCACCATAACTGATCTTTCTTGGGTCATCGTTCACATTGGCTGCATCACTTTGCATTGCCACTAACAGTGTAGAAGGTTCCCTTTTCTCCACATATTTTCACCAACATTTGTTGTTTGTGTTCTTTTTAATGTTGACCATTCTGACAGATGTGAGGTGATACCTCATTGTGGTTTTAATCTGAATTTCTCTGACAGTTAACAACTGAGCATGGTTTCACGTGCCCATTGGCCATCTGTGTTTCCTCTTAGGAAAAATACATGTTTTGATCTGCCCAATTTTTAATTGTGTTGCTTTTTTGATATTGAGTTATACGAATTGTTTATATATCAGTTTTATCCTTTTAAAATATTTTCTTCAATTCAATAGGTTGTCTTTCATTTTTTTAATGGTTTCCTTTGCTAGGCAAAAGATTTTAGGTTTAATTAGGTCCCATCCATTTATTTTTGCTTTTATTTTCTTTGTTTTAGGAGACAGATCAAAAAAGAATATTGCTAGGATTTTTGTCAAGGAGTGTTCTGCCTGTGTTTTCCTCTAGGAGTTTTATGGTTTGGGGTCTTACCTTTAGAACTTTAGTCCATTTTAGTTTATTTTCATATATGGTGTAAACTAAACTTCCCACCTGAGATGCACTATTGCACATGCTGAGGGCCATTCTTTCAGTTTCTCCATCTTCTCTTTATCTCAGGCATTACTTTCTGTCTTCCAGATTTTATCTTAAAGTCAGTTCATCCAGTTTAAAGCCAACAGCTTCCTTTGCTTCCTCCAAGTCATGGTAAAGCCCCTACTGTATATTCTCATTTTATTATGTCTTCCCCCTTTAAAACAATTAGTAATTTATGTTTATTCAAATGCTTATCTCCCTTGCTAATTATTAATCTGTATTAATTACTTTCTCATTGTTATGGCCCCAGCCTCTACAGAGCACCTGGCCATCATTAAATAAGTGTGTAATGAATGGATGGATGGATGGATGGATGATTCACGATGGGCAGTTACTATGAGCTCGATGTGGTTCCAGTTGCAGAGATAAAGAGATCATTAACTTTTGCCCTGGCATCACTCATTGTCTGGCATGGAAATTCCTCTTCAAACAGACAAACTAGCTTCCCTCTTGCTGTTCATCCATTAGAAGAGTTGTAAGAGTCTTTTCCATTTGTCTTATTGTCACTTTTATAGGCTAATTTCATTTTGGGGAATCAGCCCATTGCAGGCTCAGTCACTCTGGGGCTGTGGACGGTCCTCTAGGGATGTTCTATGTGATTCCAGCCTCCAGCCCACTCATGCAGGAGCAATAGTAGGGATGGGCTCATTGGCTGTGCACTGAGCCAAGGATGAGCTGTACAGTGACTTTTAGTGGAAAAGAAAGATAAGTGTGAGATGCAGTTACTCAGATATAAAGAAAATTAGGTTTTGTTGGGTGGACTTTTTTTCATTTAGGAGAAAAGAGAGAAAAAGATGAAAGGAAAGGGGAGAAGAAAGAAGGGAGAGGGGGAGGGTGAAAAGGCAAGGAAAGAGGGAAAGAGAGAAGGCTTTCGTAATTTCCATTTCCTGAATCTATATGCTTATATTATTTTAAAAATAAAGTAAATATTAGTATATAGGAATGCAAGGGATTTCTGAGTGTTTATTTTATATCCTGCCACTTTACTATATTCATTGATTAGCTCTAGTAGTTTTCTGGTCGAGTCCATCAGCAGATGAATGGATAAGAAAGCTGTGGTACATATACACAATGGAGTATTACTCAGCCCTCAAAAAGAATAAGTTTGACGCAGTTCTAATGAGATGGATGAAACTGGAGCCGATTATACAGAGTGAAGTAAGCCAGAAAGAAAAACACCAATACAGTATACTGACACATATATATGGAATTTAGAAGACAATAATGATGACCCCGAAAGTGAGACAATATAAGAGACACAGAGGTATAGAACGGACTGTTGGCTTCAGAGGGAGAGGGAGAGGGTGGGAAGATCTGGGAGAAGGACAACGAAACATGTATACAATCATATGGGAGATGAAGCACCAGTCTATGTTCAATACAGGATACAGGATGCTTGGGGCCGGTGTATGGGATGAACCGGGGGGATGGGCAGGGAAGGGAGGTGGGAGGGGGCTTTAACATGGGGAGATCGTCCACACCTGTGGCTGATTCATGTCAATGTATGACAGAACCAATGCAGTGCTGTGAAGTGGAATAAGCATTAAACAAAAAATTAAAATTAAAAAAAAAAAAAAGTAAATAGTAGGATTTTTTTTTTTTTTTTTTGGTCATGTGGCTTGCGGATCTCAGTTCCTTGACCAAGAATTGAACCTGGGCCATGGCAGTAAGAGCATGGAAACCTAATCACCGGGCTACTTAGAGAACTCACAATAGTAGGATTTTAATCCACTAATAATTGCTAGTAGCATGTAATGAGCGTGGCACACTATTGGATGTTTTATTAACTTATGTATGTATTTTTTGCAGTTTTTAATGTGGACCATTTTTAAAGTCTTTTTTGAATTTTTTACAATCTTGCTTCTGTCTAGCTTTTTGGTTTTCTGGCTGCAAGTCATCTGATGCTCTTCGCTCCCAGACTCAGCCAGGGACTGAACCTGCAACCCCTCCTTGGAAGATGAAGTTTTAATCACTGGACCACCAGGAAAGTCCCTATTAACTTATTTAATACCAATAACAGTTTTATGAGGTGGTTTCTGTTACAAGTTCAACTTGACCTTGGAGGATGCTGAGGCACAGGAAAGGCAAACACGCTCCCCTGCCTGTCCCTTCTTGACCACTCACACAGGACGCTTTACCTGGGACACTTCAGGTCACCAAATGTGTGACATTTTTCCCAGTCCAAGCAATTTGGTGACACCTGCTGAATGTCCTGTATTTAACTCAGTTCTGATACTGTGTCCCTGTAAATAATGTCAGATTCCACAGCTTAAAAGCTCAGTCTTGCAAGCCCGTCCCGCACCCCATCACACACGTAGGATGCCAGTCACAAGGCCATACCATCACCTGTTCTTCTCACCCACTGCTGAAGCCCGTGGCCCCTCGAGTTCCGTTCATGTGATAGAGAGGCTCGTAGAACTCAGGAGAACAGTTTCCATACTAGGTTAGTGATTCATTGTAAAAGGATTTAGTTTAGAAATACAGATGAACATCTGGATGGAAGAGATGTGCAGGGCACAGTCTGTGGCGAGAGGCATAAAGTCTGCACTCCCTCTCCTGGCATCTGTACGTGTTCACCCACCCAGAAGCCTCCTGGTCTGGATTTGTGGGATTTGTCATGGAGGATTCATCCACACACAAGGTCCACCATTAACTCCATTTCCAGCCCTCTCTGGAGAATGGGGGATGGAGCTGAAAGTTCCAAGGCTCTCATCACACGTTGGTGTTTCTGGTGACCCACCCTCATCTAGGAGCCCACCCAGAGTCACCTCATCAGAACAAGAGACGCTGCTGTCACCCGGGAAATTCCAAGGGGTTTAGGAGCCCTGGTCAGGAACTGGGAGCAGAAACTAACATCTATTTTCTATTATTCAACAACCCTATATCCACCCGCCCCGGGCTCTGGCCATGGACCCCTCACAGCAAAATAATCTACAACTCAACAAGATCCTGCCCTGTTATAGAACCTCATTCAGTCATTAATAATTGGTACAATCCGTCATCATATTGCATGAAAACTGTCTCCCTGGAGCAGGCCACTGTTTGAGTTTGTTAGGTTCCAGAGAACACAAGTAGTCTCAGCTAACTTCATAATTTGAGACATTTTGTGTCCTTGATCTAAGAGATAGTATCTTCCCTTGTTTTGAGCCTCTTCTGCCATATTAATGTGGTGTTAGATTCATTCTTCTACCCTTAACTGCTACGCTTTCTACTCTATGCCGAAGTTTTTCCACTTTTGGAAGGGACACTGTGCTCAGCCACCTTGCTGGACTAGTTTGAAGACAGCAGTGCGAGTCTGTCAGCTTATTCTTATCAGCCCACTCCCGTTCAGACAGCGTGAGTTCCCAGAGAGGCGGAGAGGGTGGGCCACTTTCGCCATCAGACATTACAACTGCTATTGCCCCAAATGTGCCCAATGAGGGGGAGGCACATCCCACCCCATCAGGCCTTAAAAATTCCTACATAAAGGTTAAAAGACGTTAAAGGTTAAAAGACGTGGTCAGTTTCTAAGGGCTTCCTAGGTGGCGCTAGTGGTAAAGAATTCACTTAATAATGTAGGAGACAGAAGAGACATGGATCAGATCCCTGGATCAGAAAGATTCCTGGAGGAGGAAATGGCAACCCACACCAGTACGTTTGCCTGGGAAGTCCCGTGGACAGAGGATCCTGGCAGGCTATATGGTCCATGGAGCCACAAAGAGTCAGACACAGCTAAGCCTGTACACACGCCACCAGTTTCCTGCTTAGAAGTCATCCCTGTTTCTAGCACTTTCAGCTGCAGCCCTGGTCCTATGGCCACCCCATCAAGTAGGGGGATATCTAAAAGCTAGGTGATATGAGCCAGAAAGAAACAAAAGCAGTCTTTGTAGTAGCAGTCTCCTCTGGGCAGGAACTGCACCTACACACCAGCATCCTAAGTGTATGATACCCTCTCAAAGTTAGAAAGCTGGGAGAGGCTGAACCCAGCTCTGGCTTACCAGCTCCTTTCCCAGTTAAGTGTGTGAAAACGAGTGAGAGAATGTGGAAGTTTCTCTGTTCACACTCATGCTAACCTCAGGTGGCCTTGGCCTGCAGCAGCTTGACATGGAGCTTTGGTTTCCGGTCCGAGACTGAGGTTGGGTCGCGGCAGTGAGAGCACCAAATCCTAACCATTAAGCCAGTGATCAGTGACAGGGGCCTGGCTGTTCGGTTTTGCAGAAAAAAAAAATTCCCACAAAGAAAGTAGTGGAAAAAAGTAAAGTGTTTGTTAGGAGGAAAGAAATAGTACATGTGAGTAGACACACTGGCAGACTCAGAGAGAAAGCCGTGCCCTCGCGATAGTTTAAATCACTCAATGGGGCATTTCTTGCATCTTTCCTTTAGCCAATCATCTTGCTTTTCCTAGTTCTGAGTCTGTATTTGGTTTATCTCAGGGTCCTCCCAGTGTGCACACTCGTCTCTCAGCCGAGATGGATTCTGTCACAAAGAGCTTTATAAGCATCATTTAGCTTCACTCCCTCTCTGACCTCCAAGGAAGCTTTCTGCGCACCTGTAGCTGGGAGGTCTCCTGACTTCAAAAATGAGAAATATGTGGTCTGGGCAGGGCCCAGCCTCCTCTCTCAGTCATTGTGCTATTCTTTTCATGGAGTATCTACCCTGGATGGGGGGCGGGGGGCGGGGAGAAGGGGCAGGCAAGCATTTACTTCCTGGCTCGATGACAAAAACCCTCTTTCCAGTCCTCAAGGTGCTGAGTCCCTGTAAGTAGTCCTCTCTCATGGACGGGGCTTCTTATACTCTCCTAAGAGGCCTACTCCTCATCTTGACGCAGTGGGTGGGTCTCTGTGTCTGTGAGAGAGCCTCTGATCAGGGTGGGTCCCAGAACACCAGTAAGCCAGGAGGCGCTGGTACACCCTTGCTGGTGCTGTTGCCACATGCATCTTTGCATGCTTGCGTTGCGCAGTGAGGCCAAACAAATCAAAACACGGCAATACGGGAGCAAGAAAGGTTCACTGCAGAGCCAAGCAAGGGGAACGGTGGCTTGTGTTCAAAAACCTGGAACTCTCCCGGGTTTCAGCAAAGCCTCTGTAAAGGCCAGGTGAGGCAGGGGGCTGCAGAATATGTGATCAGCCCGTGCACAGTTCTCTGATTGGCTGATGGTGAGGTCACAGGGGTTAATATATGGGTCCTTAGGCTTATGCAGGTCTAGGGCTGCATGTTCACAATCATCAAGGAGTTCATTTCTTTCAAGGGGTGTTTTTTAGCATCCAAAACACTCAGGAAATATGCATGAGATACTATCATCCGGGTACTTCACGGAGGAGCTAAAGCAGCGTGTATAGGGGGAGTTCTGCCCCAGGAAGGCCCCCTCGGGTCCTTCCGACTTACAGTCTAGGGACAGCCCTCAGCTGGAACTGGGACAGCCCCGGAGTGGCTGGCAAGGGCCCTAATGCGAGCGTGTGGAGCACGCAGAACGTTCCCTCAGATACCACCCTTTGAAAACTTGCAGCTTGACAGTAACAGTGGAATGAAGCACTAGACAGCACCATGTTTTACGATTATTTTATAAAAGGGCCTCTGATAGGCAAAGCTCCCTCAGATACTTGATATTGACAAGTCTGAAAAAAGAAGGGTTGGAGAAATAAAGACAGTCCCCATGTCAGGGGAGCAACAGTCACAAAACCACCGAAAAAGCCCAGTTTCCTCCGAGTGGCAAGTCTGTAGAGTCTGAACAAGAGATGCCAGAGGCGTCTTTGAGGAATGTTACAAAAGCCAAACACATACATTTGTATCATCTTTATAGATTCCACATGTGAAGCACGAACAGACTCAGAATTCAAAAGCAAATTTATGGTTACCAAAGGGGATAGGTAAGGGGGAAGGATGCATTAGGAGATATACACAGTACTATATACAAAATAGATGAACAATAGGGACTTACTGTATGGCACAGGGAACTCTACTCAGCATTCTATAACAACCTATATGAGAGAAGAATCTCAAAAAGCGTAGACACATGTGCACATACAACTGCATCACCTTTCTGTACACCTGAAACTAACACAACTTTTTACATCAACTGTACTCTAATATATAACTGTGGCGGATTCATGTTGATGTGTGGCAAAGCCAATACAATATTGTAAAGTAATTAACCTCCAATTAAAATAAATAAACTTTTATTAAAAAAATAAAGTATCTTCACATGGACCAAAAAAATTAAATTAAAAAAATAAATATTATCTGTACATCTCCATGTTAAGAAAGAACTTCCCTGAGAACTCAGTTGGTAAAGAATCTGCCTGCAGTGCAAGAGAGCCTGGTTCAACTCCTGGGTCTGGAAGATCTCCTGGAGAAAGTGATAAGCTGCCCACTTCAGTATGCTTGGGCTTCCCTTGAGGTTCAGCTGGTAAAGAATCCGTCTGCAATGCAGAGACCTGGGTTTGATCCCTGGGTTGGGAAGACTTCATGGAGAAGGGAAAGGCTACCCACTCCAGTATACTGTCCTGGAGAACTCCATATCCATAGCGTTACAAAGAGTTGGACATGACTGAGCGACTTTTACTTCACTTCATGTTAAAAAAACAAACAGACAAAAGCCAAGACACCAGAGAAGAGGACATGTTCTGTTCCTTTGGGGTAGCGGGGTGTGGGAAGGGCTTAAAAGCTTCTCCCCACATCCTTGCGCAGCCTCCTTTCTTTGAGTGTCATAATTGAGATCCACTTAAAAGGATTGATGTGAAAGCAGCTTTTTAGACCACAGGGCAGTTTGTCTCTCTGTCTCAGCCTTTGTAAATGAACAAAGTCGCCACTTGTCCCACACAGGGAGCAGAGAGGGCCTTGGGCTGGGTTTGCTATCCATTCAGGCTCTGTTTTCTGCAACTTGTAAGTGGAATCTTAGAACCACACAGCAGGAATCCTTTGTTTGGAGCATGGGGTGGGGAAAGGACTTTGAAAAACCTATTGAAACCCTGAGAGCTGTAGGGGAGAAACTGTTCTTTTTAGACTTCCTCATGGGTTGTAAGGGAAATAAACATGCACAGGAAGTCATTTAGCCTTTCTGTGAACTCCATATTGACATTTGCTCACCAAAAAGTTCATTGTGGTACTTCGGAAATGTATGTGTGTGGGTGTATATACATCTGTGTGTGTGTTTATGCACAGATAGGTCTACCTGTGCGAACATTTCCTAATCCTCCTGGACCGCACTGTTTATGATGTGATGCTAAAAATATTAACAATGGGGGGAAAACAGCACAAAAAATATAGGTGTGGATACCTTTGGGAGTAGAAACTAGATATAGGTAATGTATCTCTTTTTAATAGTTATTTTATTTATTATTTATTTGGCAGAGCCTGGTGTTAGTTGCAGCACTCAGGATCTCCAGTCTTAATTGTGGCATGTGGGATCTAGTTCCCTGACCAGGGATCCTGGGCACTGCTTTGGGAACACAGAGTCCCAGTCATTGAACTACCAGGGATGTCCCTTAATGGAGCGAGTCTTGAACAGTGTGCTGAAGGGTCTTTCTCATGTGCGGTTTGTAGCATTTTACATTAATTGCTTGACCTGGAATGTCTTTATTATATGTAATTTTCAGTTCACACTTTGTATTTGTATGATTCTTGCTTTATGGTTTGAAGCAACTTTAGTCTTCAGTGAAGGGCCACTGAATCTCTAAAGTCAACTGGAAATACTGACTTAAAAAGCCCGAGGAGACAAACAATAAATGCATTTTATAGGAGAAAATGAAGGTGCACCGAGGAAAGGAAAGCATGTCCACGCACTCAAAGTAACCATGTGCTTGTTAGAAAGAGAAATTGCCCAGATGAGCTAAGGCAAAGGTGATACCAGTGGATCCCTGGGAAACATGTTATTGGCATTTTGGCCCAGACAGCTCTTGGTTTCTCGCTCCATCTGGTCAGGTGGTCTCTCAACTCTCCTTCTTTCCGCACATCTGCTTCTCTCACTTGGTGTGGTCGGTGAACGTTCAATAGCAGTTTCTTCTCAAAACCACCGAAACAGGAAAGAAGGATTTGCTATCTGGACCCAGGAACACAGGATCAGGAGTGCAGCCAGGTTCTGAGAGAATGGCACGGAAAGCTATGAAGGGCACTCAGACCTGAAACAATCCTCCCGCCTCCCTGAAGCGAGAGTGCCTCCGGTCTCTTTTCTCCATCGCTCTGTGAACTTTCCTCCCCCAGCCCTGCACACGCATTCTCAGTTGCTTCCCTCACTCCTCCCAGATGGGCCTTGACTGCCATTGTATCCAAACAACCAAACTCCTGTTCTTCCTTCACGTCACTTAGTTCAGCTGCCCATTGGAGAGTCACAAGTCCCTGGATGGGAATTTCTCATTTCCAGAAGTCATCTGAGTGACACATATTGGGTCAAGTGAGTGCTGGTTCAGTCGGACTCCAGCTGGGGAGGTCACCTGTGATGACCATGTCTACACAGGCGTATGCTGTGTTCAGCGTGAAGATGCTAGGGGTGACGATTTCCAGTGCAGCACAGAGGGCGATCCACAAACACTCCAGCATCTTTCTGTGCGTAATTCTCAGGAGCCTTTTGAACCCTTCCCAGTGGTTTCAGTAGAATCCAGTGCCTTTTACTTTATAATATGCATCTCAGCAACACACATTCATGCAGATTTTTTATTCTCATTTTCTGCCTCAATCTCACTTCTTCTTTTCTCCCAGTTCTGCAAACAGTCCTTGCCTTAGAATCTGTTTCAGAGAAAATCCAAACTAAGACAGTGTAAAGGTCAAGTAGTTAAGATCATAGGTTATGGAGTCGCTTGTCTGGATTTGAATCTCAACCCAGCTGCTCAGTAGTTCTGTTACCTTATGTTTTTAAGTTACTTTTTTCTTTCTGCCTAAGTTTCCTCACCTATAAAATGCAGATAATAGTAGGAGCTATCTCCTAACATTATCAGTAACACATGAACCATGGCAGTATAAATGCTAAACACTGGAAACGTGTCTCATGGGAGAGACATTGCGTGAAAACATTGAGTCTTACTATCTCCACACAGCGCTCACTCAACTATGCCTGTAAAGCTTAGTATTGCTTATCCCATAGTTTCTCATAGCATGTGTTCTTAGTGCAACCTCTTTCTGCTCCTTTCCTTCTCTTCCTTTTGTTTGCTAGTCTGAATACATAGAAGAGCAAGTGTTCCCCAGAGTTCTGCGCTTTCTGGACGCATGTCAGAGAGCCCTTCTTTTGTGCCGAGCCCTCTGGTCTGCCGCAGACACCATATGATTCTACCAGCTCCCGGTTAGTCAGTCCCTTCATCCAGACTCTTTGCTCCTCTCTCTGGCTGCCTGCCTTTTGGATGTCAGATGGTGCCTGGCATTGCTCTGAAAGGGCGCACCAAGCAGGGAAAAGATAGCAGAACTCAGATTAGCCAATTATGGGATCTAGAGAATTAGGATTTGGGGGTCACGCATGGGGCTTTAGTTTTCTGGGCCATCTCTGCCTTGCATTACCATAGAAAATTCAGAATCAGCCTTCTGCAATGGCAGTGTATTTTTCATTGATTAAGACCTAATTGGGACATAATAAAATGCACAGATATCAAGTGTTCAGTTTGATGAGTTTTGGCAAATGTATGCATTCATATAATGACCCTCCAAAATAAGATGCCAAGCCTTTCTTATCACCCTAGAAAATTACCTTATTCCCCTTTTTAATCAATTCCCCTCCACTCCCCAAGTAGCCACTTTCTTATTTATTTTCTTATTTTTATTTATTTTTTGACACAATAGTTTATTTTTTGCTCGGATAACAGTGTGTGTATATTTGACAGGCGGCCTCCCATGTGGTAATTGAGGCACTTGATTCTCCTTCCATTTTGCAGCTCTACCATCCCCAGGACCTCAGAATGTTCTGCTGGGTGAGACACTCGACATCCAGCTTACAGTGATAGACAGACAGAAGCAGGGAGACAGACAAACAGAGAAACTTGTAAGGGAGCCCCTTATGGCTTCCGATCACATTGCATCAGCGAGACTTGCAGCTATGGAGACAACTGCCACTGAAAATTTGGTTTATTGCTCACAGTTCCCGAGAGGAGGGTCATGTCGGGCTATGTAGCACCACACGATCAGTCAGGTAACCCAGCTGCTCAGTAGTTCTGTTACCTTATGTTTTTAAGTTACTTTTTTCTTTCTGCCTAAGTTTCCTCACCTATAAAATGCAGATAATAGTAGGAGCTATCTCCTAACATTATCAGTAACACATGAACCATGGCAGTATAAATGCTAAACACTGGAAACGTGTCTCATGGGAGAGACATTGCGTGAAAACATTGAGTCTTACTATCTCCACACAGCGCTCACTCAACTATGCCTGTAAAGCTTAGTATTGCTTATCCCATAGTTTCTCATAGCATGTGTTCTTAGTGCAACCTCTTTCTGCTCCTTTCCTTCTCTTCCTTTTGTTTGCTAGTGCTGAATACATAGAAGAGCAAGTGTTCCCCAGAGTTCTGCGCTTTCTGGACGCATGTCAGAGAGCCCTTCTTTTGTGCCGAGCCCTCTGGTCTGCCGCAGACACCATATGATTCTACCAGCTCCCGGTTAGTCAGTCCCTTCATCCAGACTCTTTGCTCCTCTCTCTGGCTGCCTGCCTTTTGGATGTCAGATGGTGCCTGGCATTGCTCTGAAAGGGCGCACCAAGCAGGGAAAAGATAGCAGAACTCAGATTAGCCAATTATGGGATCTAGAGAATTAGGATTTGGGGGTCACGCATGGGGCTTTAGTTTTCTGGGCCATCTCTGCCTTGCATTACCATAGAAAATTCAGAATCAGCCTTCTGCAATGGCAGTGTATTTTTCATTGATTAAGACCTAATTGGGACATAATAAAATGCACAGATATCAAGTGTTCAGTTTGATGAGTTTTGGCAAATGTATGCATTCATATAATGACCCTCCAAAATAAGATGCCAAGCCTTTCTTATCACCCTAGAAAATTACCTTATTCCCCTTTTTAATCAATTCCCCTCCACTCCCCAAGTAGCCACTTTCTTATTTATTTTCTTATTTTTATTTATTTTTTGACACAATAGTTTATTTTTTGCTCGGATAACAGTGTGTGTATATTTGACAGGCGGCCTCCCATGTGGTAATTGAGGCACTTGATTCTCCTTCCATTTTGCAGCTCTACCATCCCCAGGACCTCAGAATGTTCTGCTGGGTGAGACACTCGACATCCAGCTTACAGTGATAGACAGACAGAAGCAGGGAGACAGACAAACAGAGAAACTTGTAAGGGAGCCCCTTATGGCTTCCGATCACATTGCATCAGCGAGACTTGCAGCTATGGAGACAACTGCCACTGAAAATTTGGTTTATTGCTCACAGTTCCCGAGAGGAGGGTCATGTCGGGCTATGTAGCACCACACGATCAGTCAGGAAGCAGAGGGAGAGCAAGGGGAACACAGAAAAGCCTTCACTAGTGTTTTCAGTGGGGAGGAATGGGCGTGGCAGGGTAGCAGGTTTAGGATTGACCAGACTGATAATTCTGGGGGGCTTAGGGTGTAGGGGCTGCCTCTAGTTGTCTGATGCTTGGCCCTGGGGTGATTAGGGCAGAGGGACCGTGCCCTGTAGGACAAGATCCCGAGACAAAAAGGGCTGGGGCTTGGGTTTGGACTGGTTAGTCTGCTTGTGAGAGGTGTGCTCTTGGGAGAGTGTACTGTCCTGGGAAGTCTGTTTACTCTGGGAGGACACTTTCCCCCAGGTCAACAAGGACATAGAATAAAAGGGCCTGCTTAATTCAGTGACTGAGGTTCCCACGTGGCTCACTGGTAAAGAATCTGCCTGCCGATGCAGGAGACTTAAGTTTGATCCCATGGACAGAGGAGCCTGGTGGGCTACAGCCCATGGAGGTGGCGAAGAGTCAGATGTGACTGAACAACTGAACACGCGTGCACAATTCAGTGACCACACTTAAGTATAAGACAGGCAGGGAAATATCAGCTAGCTGTGTGTCCAGGAAAAAGAGACCAGTTTTGGTGAGCACATTTAGTGTCTCCATCTGCACTTAATTAAGCCGAAAGAGCTCACAGATCATTGCTTTGCAATGTTGTATTAATTTCTGCTGTACGGTAAAGTGACCCAGTCATACACTTATATACATTATTTTTAGTATTCTTTTCCATTATGGATTACCACAGGGTATTGAATATAGTTCCAAGTACTAAATATTAGGGCCTTATTGTTTATCCATCCTGTATATACTACTCTGTGTCTGCTGATTCCAAACTCCCAATCCATTTTTACCCTACGCCCCTCCCCCAGCGTCCGCAGCCACAAGTCTGTTCTGTACGTCTGTGAGTCTCTTTTTGTTTCTTAGATAAGTTCATTTGTGCCATATTTTAGATTCCATGTGTAAGTGATATTATATGGTATTTGTCTTTCTCTTTCTAACTTACTTCACTTAGTATGGTAATCTCTAGTTGCATCCATGTTGCTGCAAACGGCAATATTTTATTCTTTTTAAGGCTGAGTAGCATTCCATTGTATATATGTGCCATCCATCTGTCAGTGGACATTTAGGTTGTTTCCATGTTTTGGCTCTTGTGAATAGTGATACTATGAACATAAGTGTGCAGGGACTTTTTTGAATTACAGTTTTGTCTAGATACATGCCCAGGAGTGGGATTGTTGGATCATAGGGTAATTCTGAGTTCTCCATAGTGGCTGTACCAACTTACATCCCCACCAGTGTAGGGCGGTTCCCTTTTCTCCACACCCTCGCCAGCATTTGTTACTTGGGACTTCTGATGATGGCTACTCTGACCTGTGTGAGGTGGTACCCCACTGTTCTTTTAAGCTAATCCCTGTTACTATATATATTTTGCTTATCTTGAACTTCACATACACAAAATCACTAGTACCTTTTATTTAGCGTGATCTTGAGAATCATTCACGTAGTTGTGTGGATTGGAAGATTATTCCTTTTTACCACTCGGTAGTGTTCTACTATATGACTATACCATTAAAAAATCCATTTACCTGTAGATAGACACTTCAGGAAATTCCATCTCAGGGCTATTTGGAATATAGTTGCCATGGTCACTCTTCATTTTTTGGCCATGCTGTGCAGCATGGCATGCAGAATCTTAGCTCCTGACCAAGTGTCTAACCTGCACCATCTGTTGTAGTGAAAGCCTGGAATCTTAACCACTGGACCTCCAGGGAAGTCCCCAGGGTCACCCTTAGAAAAACATTTTTTGTGTAAAAATATTTTGTTGGAGTAAATAACTAGGTGTTGAACTTCTGGGCCCTAAAGTATTAGAAGTGCATTTAATTGTATTAAAAAAAAATTAACAATCAAAAGCTATACCATTTTACCCCGCCACTGACAAAGTATGAAAGTTCTAGATCATCCATAACCTCACCAACATTTAGAGTTGTCAGTCTTGTTACTTTCAGCTACTATAGTAGGTATGAACTGGTATCATAATGCAGCTTTATTTTTATATTTCCTGATGATTAATGATTTGGAGCATCTTCTACCATGCTCACTCATTACCCCGACACGTTTGTGTGTTGTCCTTTCAAGTGTTTAACACTAGTTTCAGTTCAGTTCAGTTCAGTCACTCAGTCGTGTCTGACTCTTTGCGACCCCATGAATCACAGCATGCCAGGCCTCCCTGTCCATCACCAACTCCT
>SJYC01067688.1:0-29107 GCA_006408675.1 Madoqua kirkii
AAGAACTCAAAGCCTGAAATATTGTTTAATTCTTCCTACTGTTTTCTTTTTTGTGTGCATTCCCACCACTTACATGTAATCTAACAGATTAATCCTCATACATATGTATCAGTGATAAAATTGGAAACGCAAAATGTTAATTAAACTCTAATCTCTCCAAAATTCATATTCCCTGAACTATGGGTAACAGCATCAATACTGCTGAAGGATGGCTATTCTGTACATCCTTTAAATGTTCCCTCCAAATGTCTCTCACCACTTTTCTCATTCCCAGATGACTCACATGAGTTGCTGTATTTTTTGTAAAGTATGACTTCACTGATTTTAAATACCGAATAAATAAAGAGAACCTGAAAGATTTGAAAGTAGAAAAATCATGATCTATGTAAGGAATGAATTAGACTAACACAAAAGATTCCTGCCACTCCCATAGGGTTCTAAGGTATAACCTCCTTCTGTTGATCAGTGCAAGGAAAGATGCTATTCTAAGTACATAAATGGTAGATGTTTTGTGTAAACTCTGTGCCCTTCTCTGTAAAATAATCCTGCTTTGATAAAAATAATTAGCCACTGGCAGTTTTGCTTGAGAGAATATAGCATGTAGATAAGCTATCATGATCATCATAATAGGCATGTGATGAAATAGATGTAGTTTTTCTTCTTTCAAGACCTTCCCTCATCATAGGTGGCTGAACCTGCTTCCTTTTTTTCTTTATCCATGAGTATGAATAGAAAAGTGGATATCAAGGTGTTACTTTATCTCATTTATTCAGTAAGTACTTAATTTTTTTGCAAGCTAAACGTATAGACATAAACATAACCCCTGCTATAAGAATTCAGGCTCCATGTGATCACTCATCTAGAGCCAGACATCCTGGAGTGGGAGTCAAGTGAGTTTTAGGAGGCATCACTACAAACAAAGCTAGTGGAGGTAATGAAAATCCAGCTGAGCTATTTCAAGTTCTAAAAGATGGTGCTGCGAAAGTGCTGCACTCAATATGCCAGCAAATTTGGAAAACTCAGCAGTGCCCACAGGACTGGAAAAGGTCAGTTTTCATTCCAATCCCAAAGAAAGGCAATGACAAAGAATGCTCAAACTATTGCACAATTGCACTCATCTCACACGCTAGTAAAGTAATGCTCAAACTTCTAGCCAGGCTTCAACAATACATGAACCGTGAACTTCCAGATGTTCAGGCTGGATTTAGAAAAGGCAAAGGACTAAAATCCCTGCAGATGGTGACTACAGGCATGGAATTAAAAGACACTTGCTTCTTGGAAGAAAAGCTCTGACGAACCTAGACAGTAAATTAAAAAGCAAAGACATCACTTTGCCAATGAAGGTCCATCTAGTCAAAGCTATGTTTTTTCCAGTAGTCATGTATGTATGTGAGAGTTGGGCTCTAAGAAAGCTGAGCACAGAAGAATTGATGTTTTTGAACTGTGTTGTTGGAGAAGATTCTTGATAATCCCTTGGACTGCAAGGAAATCAAACGAGTCAATCCTAAAGGAAATCAGTCCCGAATATTCATTGGAAGGAATGATACTGAAGCTAAAACTCTAGAACGTTGACTACTTGATGCAAAGAACTGACGTAGTGAAAAAGACCCTGATATTGGGAAAGACTGAAGGCAGGAGGAGAAGAGGATAACAGAGGACGAGATGGTTGGATGGTATCACTGACTGGATGGCCATGAGTTTGAGCAAGCTCCAGTAACTCATGATGGACAGGGAAGCCTGGCGTGCTGCAGTACATGGGGTCACAAAGAGTCGGGCATGACAGAGCAACTGAACTGAACTGAACTAGGAATTCAGATTCTAGTAGGAGAGAAAGGTATATTAAGAAAAGGATAGCAACACCTATACAACATAATAACGATTAGAAAAGAGGTGTCTACGTGGTACAATGGATACTCCAGGGAGAATGTAGAGTCAGCTTCCCTGGACAGACACTGGAGGGGGTGGGGAGACCTGAAATTGACTCAATTGCCCAGGCCTCAACGTTGTGAGTAGTTAAGGATTTATCCTAAGTTTTTAACAAATTTCTAAGATTTTGCATCCATACAAATAACTTCCATCTTCAACTGTGCTCCTTCCTACTTGTTCAGTTTCTGTTTTATTTCATATTAACTGGAATTGGAAATTTAGCTCCTTCATAACTTTCCTAAAACTGTTTAATCACATGGCTTCCGTTCCTCTGACCATGAGGAAATTCACTGAGTATTCACAGCCTTCTACCACCTTTCTAATTTGCTTCATCTTCATTTGTTTTTCGCCCTCCTCTCTTCTTCCCTCCTTTCTTTCTTTCTGGCATCCAAAAACCACCCCTCTGGCTCTCTTCAGAGTAATCAAGTGTTTTTTTTGTTTGTTTGTTTGTTTTTGGCAGCAGGAGCCTCTCTTTCCACCATCACAGAACTCACCTTGCTCAACTGAACTTATAGACACATTTTCTCAGTTCTTGTTCAAGCAAGAATTGCCACACCAGCTGCAAAGAGAATGAAACTTGTCTGACTAAGAGAAAGCTTCACTGCATGATAAGTTGGATGAATGAATGAATGGGTTTGGGGCATTCCTAAATAAATAAATTAGGTAATGCTTATTGATTGCCAAGTTATATTCTAAACCTGTTAGAAATAATAGTTCACGGCATTTAGCAAGTCTGAGTGGTAGCACTAGTGCTCTTCCAATTGTACTGAAGGCACAAAGTCCTCAGCTAATGAGTGGTGGACTAGGATCACCTTCAGAAACTGATCTGAGTCTGTGCTCTTGAAGATCATACTGTATCACACATGAAGTGAGCACAGAATGCTGTGTTCCATCTGCTATCACTCTCGGCATGTGGGATATCAATTCAAAAGTTGTAAGTGACATCCAAATAATAACACTAACCCTAACTCTAACCCTAAAGATTTACCTTTTAAACCTTGGAGAAGGCAATGGCACTCCACTCCAGCACTCTTGCCTGGAAAATCCCGTGGACGGAGGAGCCTGATAGGCTACAGTCCATGACTGAGTGACTTCACTTGCACACAATGGAGAAGGAAGTGGCAACCCACTCCAGTGTTCTTGCCTGGAGAATCCCAGGGACGGGGGAGCCTGGTGAGCTGCTATCTATGGGGTCACACAGAGTCGGACATGACTGAAGTGACTTAGCAGAAGCAGCAGCAGCAGCAGCAGCAGCACCTTTTAAAGGTAAATAAATCCTTTAAAAGGCAAAAAAAAAAAATTTTTTTTCAAAGGCTAAATTTGACACTGTGGGACAGCAGTTGTGTGTAATTACCTAAAGTAAGTAATTTATAAATATACTACATCACATATAAAGGCCTAAGAATAAGTCACAAGTTGACACATTGCATCTCACACCTTTTGGCTAGAAGGTAGTCAAAGGTGGCGGTATTTTCTTACAAAGGCAGGCTGAAAAATTAAGTTTTATTCTGATGATCATGTATCAACACAATTCAAATGGCAAATAAAAAGAGACCAGCTGTTGGGAGCAGCAGCCTGTGCTGAAAATCATTAACTCTTATTTATCCTTAAATTTGTTCAAGGTCCATTCCTTCTCTAAATAACTTTTCATGATATTGGAGTTGGATAGTGTCAGTAGTCCTCAGAGACAGCAAATGCATCCTTGTTTCATCTCTGCAGAACAGAGACATGTGGAATCATTAGAGTGAGATCTTTAATCTGTATATGGGGATCTTTTGTGTTGGAAACAGCATCACAAGAGAACAGATGTGCCAACCGTGCCTACAAATACAACCTTGTTCCCTGGCAAGGACTAGCCCATGATTTTGCTCAAGTTAGGAACAGAAGTGCAGGGTGACTATTGTCTCAAGGAGATAAAAATATCAACCAGAACTTGACAACCTGACAGTACTGAGAGGAAGTCTTGGACTTTCAGCACTGATGGCACACTAGTTGCTCATTCCTTTCCACTGGGTTCTGATCCAAAAGCTAGTAAGTAAATAAATCCTTTAAAAGGCAAAAAAAAAAAAAAAAAAAGGGGCTAAATTTGGCACTATGGGAGAGCAGTTGTGTGTCACTAATTAAGTGATGAATCCAGAGCTGTAATTAATAATGTGTTCATTTACCAAGGTCAGATATTTGGCAGAACTGAACATATGATAACATTAAATCCTTTGATTGCTTCAAAAATGAATATTGGGTAGGTAGGTAGTGCTAGATAAAAAGTATCCTGGTTCTGGTACTATATACTAGACATTATATTAGGGAGTAGAAGGAGATACAGTTGGGAGCAAAAAAAAAACAACTTTGCCATTGTGGATCTTACATCCTGGAGAGGGAGGAAAAGCAAATAAATAATGTTATTAAATAATATTATAGCAGCAAGTGTAATAAATAAATAATAGTAATATTTTACATATTTTAAAATAATATGAATATTAAATAGATAAATAGGCAATAAATATTTGAGCTGTCATGTGGCAGTGGTACGTGATCAGAAGAAAAATATATAGAAGGTAAGCATTATGGAGAAATGACGTGGGGTGTTTAGAGTGAGTGGTCAGAAAAGACCCTCTAATCAGGCGTGTTTAAATTAAGAGGATGCAAGAGTGGGTCAAGCAGAGGTCACGGCATGTGCAATGGCCCTCCATAGGGATGGGTGTCCTGGGAGCTGCTGACCCCAGCAAAGTGAGCCTGAGGAGCATGGTCAGACATAGGGTCTGAGATGTTTCTGGAATGCAGAGCTTGTACAGACTGTGAAGCCAATTCGCAGACTTTGCCCTTCATTTGAAGCAAGGCTGTTGTTGACATCTGTCACCCTCCTTTGGCTACTGGTTGCATATTTCTTATTTCATCAGTCAGTCCTTCATCTCAACAGTTTCTCAGTTGCTGGGTTAAGTTAGGCCTTCATCTCTGAAAGGTTTGAAAACTTTGAGTGATCAGGATCTGTGCTTGCATGCTTTCCTATATGTTTCCAATAAGTTATACTGTTGGATATGAAATGACTAAGAGGTATTTCAGAAAATCTCCTTGGTTCCATATGCACTCCTCCTTGCCCCCCTTATATAACATCCACTTGACTTCCTCTGGGCAGATGACATCGTTACCTAAACAATATTTTCATCACCTTCGCCTCCTGCTTCAGTGGCCCCAGTGTCCCCAAATAGGCTGGTGAAGGAGTTGGTTTCCTATCCAGTGGACCTCTTGTTGCATCGCCTTGACCATTTCTTCCCTTAGGAACTGAAACAACTAAATAAGCAGAGTAACATTTGAAGGAACAGAAAGCCAGTACCTTATGAGTGGAAAATTATTTGATCAGTGGGACCCGCTTTTCCTTTCACCATAGTATTCTGACTATGAGAGAAACAGCGTGTCCCTGGTTTCAAAGCTATACTTCATCCTGTACGTAAATGCTCTGAGTTTTTCGGGTGTTGTGGCCAACATGTGTCCTATCTGAGCCTTCAACAGGTGATTCTACTGATCTGCTGGCTCAGCTCCTTCTAGATAACAGCATACGTGGAAGGGCTTCCCTAGTAGCTCAGATGGTAAAGCATCTGCCAGCAATGTGGGAGACCCGAGTTTGATCCCTGGGTTGGGAAGATCCCCTGGAGAAGGAAGTGGCAACCCACTCCAGTACTCTTGCCTGGAGAATTCCATGGACAGAAGAGCTTGGTGGGCTACAGTCCATGGGGTCACAAAGAGTCAGAAACAACTGACCGACTAACACACATATGTGGTAGGTTTAGAGGCCAAGGGTCCAAAGCCATGGCTGGGCTTTTGCTGCAAAATGAGTTCTTTAGTCAGAAGTGATGTGTAAGTGGTCCTGTTCAGAGGCATTGCAGAGTGGAAATGCATATCAACATGACAAGTGTTTACGCCTATGAAGACACGTGGCTGTCTCCACTGGGGTGGGAAGATCCAGTTTCCAACCCAGTGGGCCTCCTGTTGCATCCGCTGGACCATTTTGTCTCTTGGGAACTGAAACAACGGCATGAGTTGGCTTCCGGCACACGGCTGCCTGGTCTCCCTGCAATTGGCATCCTGTAGGAGGCTCTGTGTGGTGACCGATGTGCACAGGTTACTGCTCAGTGATGGTAAGAGCCATAGCCGCTTGGAAGAGGAAAGTCTGTGCTTTTGATCAAACGAGTACCTTCAGTCTCTGGTGCCGTAAACACACACACCAGCAAGCGCTAGAAGAGCTAGAGGAGGCTCATTGGCCTCCACTGCGTGCATCTCCCCTGCCTTCTGATCACGCGGGCCTCCTCAGCTGCAGGTGGCATTTGGTTGTATTAGAGGACAGAAGTGTCTTTGCATGTTCCTTTCTCATAGAGCTTTGTTCACACCTTCTTCCTAGGTCTCCTTCCAGTTCTTTTCTTTCCAAGTTGCTAAGCATTCAGCCAGACTCTCAGCCATGCCGATGAATCCAAGTAGAGGCTTTTCTTGAGCTATCTCTGAATCTAGAGATGAAGACAACAGAGTGTTCTGCTTGAATTTTCTCCAGCAGGATGTTTTCCTTTTATTTCTGTCTTTAAGAAATACTCTATGAGAGTTCCCTGGTGGGATAAGGACTCCACCGTTCCACTGCAAAGGGCCTGGGTTCAATTCCTGGTCAGGGAACTAAGATCCTGCAAGCCAGAATTTTATGAAAAATAAATACAAGAAAATCATGAGACTAGATCAGCTCACCTAGAAAGTGAGTGTAGACGAAGAAAATAAGTAGAAAGACAAGAAGTCTGTTGAATAAAAGTAAATGTTTACCTATGATGTCTGGACGTCAGAGATGGGGCTGGACTACTCACAGGTGCTGAGAGGAAATACACAAGGATCTAGGAAGAAAATCAGCAGAGACTGGGAACCCAGTAATAAGGCAAAGAAAGTGTTATAAAGAAAAGGTATTGATAGACATCCAGAAATTTTGCTGAAAGGTAGAGTAGAGTAACCATTGAGAACTGAATGCCGAATTTGCCAGTGACTTGAAAACTGCAGTTTCAGTGGGATGGGGAGCCAGGGCCAAATAGCCTGATTGGAATAGATTCAAGAGAGAATGGAAGAGAGTCATCGCAGAGGGCAAATGTAGAAAGGAGTTTCATGAGGGTTCTTGTAAAGAGTGTAAACTGGAGGGAGTCAAACAGCATGCTTATGTGCTGCTGAAAATGATCAAACAAAAATGGAAAAAATTATGTCAGGAAAAGGGTGAATGAAGACAGTGCATATGTAAGATTCAGAAAAGTGTTCTAGAGTTAAGGTCCAAAGAAGAGCCACAGTCAGGGTTCATAAAAGGGAGAAAGGAGGCAAAAGTCTGAACTTAGCATACTTGGTCATTCTGCAAGAGGTGGGCTCAGAATGGTCCTCCCTCACCTCCACCTTCCCAACACACATACACACACACACACACACACACACACACACACCCTCCATGAAGACACAAATATATTAACAATGAAGAAGCATGGGAAAACAGAAAGGCCAGGTGGATGCTCATAAATATTCACCAGAATATTTTGTTAAAGTTTCCTGGCATTCTGTCCCCAGATAACAGTCATGTTTCAGAACCAAGTATGTTTACTCTTAAATTTCAAATTATCCCCAGACCTGAGGAAGACTCTGAGCAGTTTGAAAGTATAATGCGCATTTCATGATTCAACAAAACAAACACAAAATCATTTAAAAGCACCCATGCCATGGATGGCTTGTAGGGACAGCTGGTGCAATATTATTGAGTCAGGAAAAAGCATGTCTTGCTTCTGTATATCATAGGGTGGCATATTTTTTGACCTGGAGTCACAAATACAGTTTGCATTTGCGACATAAGGGAGGAGGAAACTTCTTTTTTAAAGGGACAGACAAGAAACATCTTCGGTATACGGATGCTGTGGTAACTGCCTCAACCACTCTGTTCTGCTACCTGTCACACTGGCAAAGCTATATGCCTCTCTGTGTCTCAGTGTTCTCATCTGTAAAGTAGGAATACTGTTAGTACTTGCTTCATAGGTGCAAATTAAATATGTTATCATATTTAATGCTTAGAACTGGATATGGCAGAAGTAACTCTCTCAGCCTGTGATGGCCTTATTGTAGTACGCTACGCTGAGCCACACACCCGTTCCTTTCTCTATTGCCCATTTCGCAAAATCCACCAATATAAGGTGATCATTTTTCTTATTTGCATGTTCTTATGTCCTTTATGTAAAAATAAGCAAACAAAAGTCTCCTTGTCTTCCCTCATTCTTATGCAAACTGTGCACAAAATATCATCTTACTTTTAAAAACTTAATGTGTCTTTAAAATCTTTATATATCAACAGTTATGTAGTATCTTCATTTTTTGTACAGCTGGATAATATTCCATTTTACCCATATAATATAATCTATGTGTCAGATCCTCTATTTATGGACATCATATTTATTTTTAGATATTTGCTATGAATAAGCAATAACCTAGTACATATGCCAGTTTGACTGTGTAAATATACCTATAAGATAAATATCCAGGATTGAAATTGTTAGGTCAAAAGGTGATGGCTTTGTAATTGGGGTAGATGTAGGTTAATATTTTAGCAAGGAAATATTTTAGCAAGAAAGCCTTCCTCAGTGATCAGTGCAAAGAAATAGAGGAAAACAATAGAATGGGAAAGACTAGAGATCTCTTCAAGAAAATTAGAGATACCAAGGGAACATTTCATGCAAAGATGGGCTCAATAAAGGACAGAAATTATATAGACCTAACAGAAGCAGAAGATATTAAGAAGAGGTTGCAAGAAAACATGGAAGAACTGTACAAAAAAGATCTTCTCAACTCAGATAATCATGATAATGTGATCACCAATCTAGAGCTAGACATCCTGGAATGGGAAGTCAAGTGGGCCTTGGAAAGCATCGCCACGAACTAAGCTAGTGGAGGAGATGAAATTCCAGCGGAGCCGTTTCAAATCCTGAAAGATGATGCTGTGAAAGTGCTGCACTCAATATGCCAACAAATTTGGAAAACTTAGCAGTGGACACAGGACTGGAAAATGTCAGTTTTCATTCCAATTCCAAAGAAAGGCAATGCAAAAGAATGCTCAAACTACTGCACAATTGCACTCATCTCACATGCTAGTAAAGTAATGCTCAAAATTCTCCAAGCCAGGCTTTAGCAATAAATGAACTGTGAACTTCCAGATGTTCAAGCTGGTTTTAGAAAAGACAGAGGAACCAGAGATCAAATTGCCAACATCGGTTGGATCATGGAAAAAGCAAGAGAGTTCCAGAAAAACATCTATTTCTACTTTATTGACTATGCCAAAGCCTTTGACTGTGTGGATCACAATAAACTGTGGAAAATTTTGAAAGAGATGGAATACCAGACCACCTGACCTGCCTCTTGAGAAACCTGTATGCAGGTCAGGAAGCAACAGTTAAAACTGGGCATGTAACAACAGACTGGTTCCAAATAGGAAAAGGAGTAAGTCAAGGCTGTATATTGTCACCCTGCTTGTTTAACTTATATGCAGAGTACATCATGAGAAATGCTGGGCTTGAAAAAGCACAATCTGGAATCAAGGTTGCTGGGGGGAATATCAATAACATCAGATATGCAGATGACACCACCCTTATGGCAGAAAGTGAAGAAGAACTGAAGAGTCTCCTGATGAAAGTGAAAGAGGAGAGTGAAAAAGTTGGCTTAAAGCTCAACATTCAGAAAACTAAGAGCATGGCATCCAGTCCCATCACTTCATGGAAATAGATGGGAAAGAGTAGAAACAGTGGCTGGCTTTATTTTGGGGGGCTCCAAAATCACTGCAGATGGTGATTGCAGCCATGAAATTAAAAGATGCTTACTCCTTGGAGGGAAAGTTATGACCAACCTAGACAGCATATTAAAAAGCTGAGTTATTACTTTGTCAACAAAGCTCTGTCTAGTCAAGACTATGGTTTTTCCAGTAATCATTTATGGATATGAGAATTCGACTATAAAGAAAGCTGAGTGCCAAAGAATTGATGCTTTTGAACTGTGTTGTTGGAGAAGACTCTTGAGAGTTCCTTGGACTGCAAGGAGATCCAACCAGTCCATTCTGAAGAAGATCAGTCCTGGGTGTTCATTGGAAGGACTACTGTTGAAGCTGAAACTCCAGTACTTTGGCCACCTCATGTGAAGAGCTGACTCATTTGAAAAGACCCTGATGCTGGGAAAGATTGAAGTCGGGAGGAGAAGGGCATGACAGAGGATGAGACAGTTGAATGGCACAACTGACTCAATGGACAGGGATTTGGATGGACTCAGGGAGTTGGTGATGGACAGGGAGGCCTGGTGTGCTGCCCTTCATGGATTCACAGAGAGTCAGACATGACTGAGTGTCTGAGTGGAGCGGAATGAAATATTTTTAAGGTTATCTAATTTATTAGTCAAGATCCTGGTGCTAAAATCAAACTGATATGGATTCAAATTGCAGCTTCACCACTGCTACAGCTATAACATGAGCTTTTCCAGGTGCTTCACAGTGCCCCAGCTGGAGCTTTGGCCATTTAGTTGGAATAGAATCCAGTAGTAAGTGGATAGTGGATTTTTTTTTTTTTGACTGTACCAGGTCTTAATTAGGGCATGTAGGATCTTTGATCTTCATTCTGGCATGTGGCATCTTTAGTTGTGACATGTGGAATCTAGTTCCCTGACCAGGGATCAAATCTGGACCCTCTGAATAGGAGCAGCAAGTCTTGGACACTGGACCACAAAATCCATGGAAGGAAGATATAAATATTTAATTTGGAGTTAGTTGTTTTAAAAAATTTGTTTATGAAATGAAGGAGAGAATGAAGGAGTGATGGATGAAAGGACTCTTTCAAAGGGGAAGAGATGAGAACATATTTAAATTTTGATGGGCATGATTTGGTTAAGAAATATTGATTGAATTTATAGGAAATAAGAAGTATAAGAGTTACTGAGAAGGAAGAGAGTGATGATGGGAAGAGCCTCCCTGTGCAGGAACATGAGGAGTCATGGTCAAAGATAAAGAAAGCTGTAGCATCTACAATTTTAGTAGAAAGTAGGGAAGGCTTTTCCATCTGGTCACTGCAACTGTTTTCACCAAAGTAAGACAGAGTCATCTTTTGAGATTAAGAGAGAAAAGGGGAGTGGGAGGATTAGGAGTGGATCTTTGAGAAGATAGAGAAGGTTGACGTTCTTGCAAAGGATGAGAAGTTGAGTTGGTAAAGGAATGGACCACAGTTGCCAATCGATTCTGTGTTCCTGTTTGAATTTGGTGACGGCATATCCTCAATGGAACCTGGCTGCCTCTCTGTGGGAAATCAGCTGAGCTTAGAACTCAGGTCTGTCATTTGTGTTAATTATTTGATTTTCTAGGTAAGCAGCAAGTGGAGGTTATAGCTCACCAAGTGCATTTCTTAAAAAAAAAAGTGAAGTGAAGAAGGCAATAGATTAGGGGGAAAAAAATGAAGGATTCAGGAGGGTGAGAGCAATTTAATAAGCAAACAGGAAGGAAAAGTCACAATAATAGCTGTTTTTAATATTAAAACAACTATTTAAATGGGCTTCCGTGATGGCTCAGCCAGTAAAGAATCTGCGTGCGATGCAGCAGACACAGGAGACTCGGGTTCGATCCCTGGAAGAGGAAATGACAACCCACTCCAGTATTTTTGCCTGGAAAATTCCATGGACAAAGAAGCCTGATGGGCTACAGTCCAGAGTGTCTCAGAGAGTCTGATAGGACTGAGTGCAAACACAGTATTGAATGAGATAGTGAGCACAACTCATGTAGCATCACCCCACCGCCTAGTTAGTACATGATGATCAGTAAATGCTAGCCTCTATCATAATCATAAACAGAATTATGTCCCACATTTGTCCAACCTAATACTTCTCTTTGAGTCCAAAAAGTACAAGAATCTCAAAACAGAGGAAGTAGGAGAGTCTTCAAGTCAGCTGGTTATTTCAAAGGTATAAAATCCACTGTATTATTATTTTTTTAATCTGGAAAGGCAATGGGGCAGTGCATTTTTGTTTTCTTTATTTCAATGGCAAACACGTTGCACCAGCTTTGAGAGTGATAAAAGTGCAAGACAAATAAAATTTGACCTGGTCAACTCGTGCGTTCCTGTGATTGCTTTAAGAGGCTGCCACAAATTGGCTATCTGATTGAAAGCAAGCAACCTTCCTCTCACCTCCCGTCTTTGATAAGGTTGGATTGTGGAATTGGACCTAGGCGGGGAGGAAAAGGGGGAACACATCAGGTCGTTTGATGTTGCCAGAAGTGGGATGTGTATTGATCAGCTCCGGTTATTTAATCCTCTTGCAATTCTGCTGTTCTGAAACAATGAGGCCCTGAGAGCAGGCTGTTTTGCCAGGGGCTCTCTTGTTTACAGAAAACCAGTTAGAGGGTATGGGAGGGAAAATACACACTGTAAATCCAAACAACAAAAAGAACACACTGGAAATCATCTAATTTATTATCTATATGAATGTAAGAGCATGGAAGAGAGCAGAATTTTTAGCAGTTCCAGATGAAATATTAAAATAATTCAGAGTGATTTGTTATAAACTGTGCGACAGGTCAGCACATTTGAATCTCATTTGAATTCCGCAGTGATTGTAGGAAGAGGTATAAGCAGAATATCTTTGGTTAGCCCTGCGTGCCTTTTAATGGCAGCATGAACAGTGAAGCTAGTTAGCTCTGCACCGCACAGAACTTCTGGTGGGCTGCGCTTAGATGCTCCAAGCTCTGAGTGGTTGTCTTTATCGTCTCTGTGGATTCTTTTTTATTTTGTTCATTTTGTGCTCTTTCTTATCTGTCTGACCTGCTAGAGGACATGGCCTGTGTTTGCTTCTCTCCAGTTCCTAGAATAGTGCCTGGAATATATTATTAGGTCCTCAAGATAAATATTAATTAAATGAATTAATAAGTGAATGATGAATGTCTAAATTGTGCTTTCACCACATATAAGTACATTCTGTCTTGTTTTGTTTTTCAAGAAGATATTTGATCGAAACTTTGTGTGAAAATTTACTATTTTTGAATCACCTTCACAGGGCATCAGTTGAAGGAGATTTGGTGGGGAGCTCCAAGGTGGGTGGGGCAGAGGACTTGAACTGCTGTTTGTGATGTAAAAAGCTGAGCTTGTTCCAGCAAACACCATGGCCTGTCATTCAGAGAGTTATGTTTGCTTGATCAGTGTTGGCTGACACTTTGCTGGAAAAAGTAAGTCTTCAAGTAAAAGAATCTGGTAGAAAAATATTCCAATCACTATAAAATTTTTTTTTCTGTTAATTGAACATGAGCTAGGGAAACACCAAGTTTTCTTCTTTTAACTGTAGAGCTGCTGGCAAATTCTGACTTCAGGCCTCGTGGTTATGCAATATACACAAGTCTTTAAGAACATGATAAATAGTGTGCCTTAGAAAGAAGAGCCTCTTGACTTATTTCCTCATAGTTCTTTTTCTATCTCCAGTGAATTCTTGACTCTGTGAAATAGTACATCCTGATTTCTCAACATGAATAGCAGATATAATTCTGGATCTTGTTTTTTTTGCTTATGTATAAGTAGTATTTATATTACACTCAGAGGATAGTTTTTTCTGCATTGTTCTTTTGAAAACTCTGAATAATCCATTCTTATAAATAACTTGGAAATGCCAATAAAAGTGGGAGAGGCTGGCAGGATAATGGCTCCTTTCTAGGTGGAGATGAAGCTCTTTGATTACACAGGGTTGCCTTTCACTGTTTAGGAATATGTTGTCTGCTCTCCTTGGCCCTGACCTGTTCGCACTGATACTGTGTGTAATGAGGCCTGGCTTGGGTGGTGTCAGGGAAGGGACCAGATAAGGGAGAGGGCACATCAGATAGTCCTGGCCTAACATGCAGCAGCGTTTCCCTCCATTATCCTTATCTTCTTACTGTACTTCTGTGGTTATACATTCTCCCATTTTTAAAGCCAGCACGAAACCCGCAGCTCCTATACTACAATGATGAATTTTAATGGCACAGACGTTATTATCTATTTATTAAAGATAAATTAAAGAATGAAAGAATGGAATTGTTTTCACTGAATTATCTAAATACATTTCCAAGACTTAGAGTCAACTGATTTAAAGGGACACTTGCATTTCTTATCTTCTTTGAGGTGACTTTCAGAGTCTAGCTCTAACTAGCGTGTATCGGATGGATGAACAAGGTCCTGGGACGTCTCTGGCAGTCCAGTGGTTCATAGTTTACCTTCCAATGCAGAAGGCACCAGTTCACTCCCTGGTTGGAGAACTAAGATCCCACATACCATGTGGCATGGCCAGACAACAACAACAACAACAACAACAACAACAACAACAAACAAGGTTTGACTGTATAGCACAGATAACTATACTCAATATCCTATGATAAACCGGAATGCAAAAGAATATGAAAAAGAAAGTATGTATGTATAACTGAGTCATTTTTCTGTACAGCCAAAATTAAACACAACACTGTAAATCAGCTATTCTTTGATAAAATAAAAAAAGAAATGACTAACAAAGGCTAGCTCTGACTATACTTTGTATTTATATTCTTTTCTTTATCTTTCCAAACTCCCTAGCATTCGCTTCCTAAATTTTACTCCTAGAATTGCTCAGAATGTTATTTTAAAAACACTGATCTGTTTTTAGGAGAATAATTTTCCTAGCAGATCTGTTATATTCATATGCTTGAACAAATTCATAGAAAGGCAAAGTTTTGAAATTCGACTAGTCATTTGTTTTTATTTTTTATGAGGGCATAACCTACATGTAGTAAATACCATCCCTTTGAGTGTCCAGTTCCATGAGTTTTGAAGCGACTCAGTGGTAAAGAATCCGGCTCCCAAGGCAGGAGATGCAGGTTCGCTCTCTGGATCAGGAATATCCCCTGGAGAAGGAAATGCAACAACTCCAGTATTCTTGTCTGGAATCATGTGGACACTGGAACCTGGCGGGCTACAGTCCACGGGTTCACAGAGTTGGACACAGCTGAGTGGATGCACAGAGCCGTGAGTTTTGACAAGTGTGCACAGTGACGTAACCACCGTCGCCCCCCAATTTCCCACGCCCCTCTGAAGATAGTGCTGTGAGGAACACGGTGTGCACATATCTTTCTGTGTAGGTGTTTTGTTTTCTTCAAATGATTATCCAGAATTGTTGGATCATATGGTAGTTCTATTTTTTAATTTCCTGAGGAATCTCCATACTGTTTTCCATAATGACTATGCAAATTTATATTCCCACCAACAGTTCACAAGAGTTCCTTTTCCTCTACATCCTCATCAACACTTATTATTTCTTGTCTTTTTGACAAATAAACATTTTTACAGTGTAGGTGATAGCTCATTGTGGTTTTGGTGGCATTTTCCTGATGGTTAATGAACATCTTTTCATGTACCTCTTGGCCATCTGTATATCTTCTTGGTGAAAATGTCTATTCGAATCTTCTGCCTTTTTTTTACATCTTTTTTTTTTCCTTTCTTTGCTTGCTTTCCTTTTTGTTGTTGTTTCCTTTGTGTGTTTGTTTGTTTCCTTTCTTTGTCTGCATGAGTGGTTTACATATTTTGAATATCAACCCCTTATCACACATATAATTTGAAAATATTTGCTCCTATTCATTCCGTAAAATGTAAGTGGCTTTTTATTTTGTTCCTGGCAGAACTTTTTCATTTCAAAGAGTCCTACTTGGTTATTTTTGCCTTCATTGCTTGTGTTTGGTGTCAAATCCAAAAATTTGCCAAGATTGATGTCATGGAGTTCACGGTATACGTTTTCTTCCCGGAGTTCTGTGGTTTCCAGGCTTCCGTTAAAGTCTCCCATTCATTTCGAGTTAATTTCTGTTTTTGGTGTAAGACGGTGGTCCAGTCTCTTGCTTTGTTGTCATATTTTCCCAGCACCACATATTGAAGAGACTTCCCTTTCCCTATGGTATACTCTTGCCTTCTATGTCAAAAATGTTAAGGTATTACTAATTCTTCTTTTGTCTACCAGCATTCTGCTAAACGCTTTTTATATACCACTTCACCTAATTCTCAGAGAATGCTATGGCATCTTCCCGAATGTCCCATTTTTCCTGATAAGGCAGCTGAATACCTCTGAGGTTAATAGTATTTCATGAGGGAACATAGCGATAAGACTTGGCCTTTGCTCAGAGCTATCCTACCTCAAAGACCCTGTCCCTTTTTCTATAGGCTTATAACAACTCTTCCAACTTGACATTTTAAGTCAGAAACCCAGAGATATTGTGTTAAGTCAAATTGAGGTATTTAATTACCATTTTTTGTGGTAATATTAAAAATGTCACTTTCAGACCTGTTATAAAACACCGTGGACAGATTGCTCCATCAGATGAACTTTCCCAGCTGGAAGTATCTTGCTGATGTTTTCATGGATCTGCTGTAAAACAATCTCTATTTTCATAAGAGTCCCTGAGGCTTTTTCTTCTGTGTTCATTTCTGTTAGAAAGTGGTACAAAGAGTTGCTGGGAAGATCAGAGGCTGCAGATTTAAGTTCGGAGGTCTCTCATCATTGAGAAGGGCTTTCTTTGTTGAACAGTGTGTGGCTTTGATTTGCATCCATAGACAAACGTGCACACACACCTGGGTCCACACACACGTCCATACATACACGACTGGGAACACCCATGTTACCAACACCCGCATCCCAATATTAAAGTTTCCAGGACTTCCCTGGTGGCCCAGGGGCTAAGACTCCAGCTCCCAATGCAGAGAGCCCAGGTTCCATCCCTGGTGGGGGGACTAGATCCTACACGTCGTAACTCAAATGCTTAGTTACAACATGCTGCAACTAAGACCTGTAACAGCCAAATAACTAAACAAACATCTTTACCTCCCCAGGAAGCTCCCTCATCCCTTCTCGAGTCTAAAGAGACCCATGCCACCCTGAGCCCCCCGCATCACACATGTACATATTTAGAGGTGACCCAGTCTCTTCAATTCCATCCCCATGGATGAGTTTGCCATGTTTTACCTGGTGAAAGTGGAATTATGTGGAATGCATTCTCGAAGTGTGGCTTCTCTCACTCAACATGATTTTGAAATTCACCCATGATCTTTTTCATTTTTTATTTATTTGCTTTTCATGTTCGTAGCTTTGTAGTAGTTCATTGTCTGAATCTCTTCCAGTCTTTTCATCCATTTTTCTGTGGATGAATACTTTGATTAAAGCCACTAAGAACATTCTTGCCAGAGTCTTTGTGTGGACACAGGCACTCATTTTTCTTGATTGTGTACTTAGGAATGACATTTCGGGGTTATAGGGTCAGGTTGACACTTTGAAAAAATGATTTGGAATGCTGTTCAGCATGAAGGACAGCAAAGCAAATAATTAAAATGAAGTGAAAGAGTACTTTTGATTGGAGGAGGAGGAACTAGGGTTATTCAATCTAGAAGATGTAGCTAAGAGGAGATTTCCTAATTCTCCTGAAGTATATAAAGGGTAATTTTAAGGGAGAAAGGAACACTCTATCAATTTATATAAAGTACAATAAGACAATGGGATTAAATTTCAACAAAAGAGTGCTTGGGCAGAGTATTATCATAATTAACATAGAAATAGGTTACTGTCTCCAGGGTGTCTTCAAACTGAATGCTCTCTGCTAGGGTAGAAGGTCAGTTCAGTTCAGTTGCTCAGTCGTGTCTGACTCTTTGTGACCCCACAGACTGCAGCATGCCAGGCCTCCCTGTCCATCACCAACTCCCAGAGTTTACTCAAACTCATATCCATTGAGTTGGTGATGTTATCCAACTATCTCATCCTCTGTCATCCCCTTCTCTTCCCACCTTCAGTCTTTACGAGGATCAGGGTCTTTTGTTCCTTGCATCAGGTGGCCAAAGTATTGGAATTTCAGCTTTAGCATCAGTTCTTCCAATGAATATTCAGCACTGATCTCCTTTAGAATGAGCTTGTTAGATATCCTCTCAGTCCAAGGGGCTCTCGAGAATCTTCTCCAACAACAGAGTTCAAAAGCATCAGTTTTTCAGCACTCAGCTTTCTTTATAGTCCAACTCTCATATCCTTACATGGCTTCTGGAAAAACCATAGCTTTGACTAGATAGATAGTGGAGAAGGAAATGGCAACCCACTCCAGTGCTCTTGCCTGAAAAATTCCATGGACTGAGGAGCCTGGTAGGCTACAGTCTGTGGGGTCACAAAGAGTCAGGCACGACTGAATGACATTTTACTTTTACTTACTAATATACCATTATGGAGAAGGAACTGGCAACCCACTCCAGTCTTCTTGCCTAGAGAATCCTGTGGACAGTGGTGCCTGGTGGGCTGCTGTCCACGGGGTCGCACAGAGTCAGACACAATTGAAGTGACTAAGCGTGCGTGCATGCGTAACTAGACGGACCTTTGTTGGCAAAGTAATGTCCTTGCTTTTTAATATGCTGTCTAGGTTGGTCATAACTAGAAAGTGGTAGAAGGTGGATGGAAGCAAACTCTTATACAATTTCCTGAGTCCTTATTCTTGTTTTATCTTCTGGAAGATGCAGTTTTCTTGCTAATGTTTCTTATGAGTAGGGTGACCATGTTTTTTTTTTTTTTTAATTCTTGAAACCTGAAAGCTCAGTACTATACAGGAAAATGCTAGATTGGATCATATGCCAGCAAAAAGGCTTCCATCTGGACCCTCAGGTGACACTTGGGCACATTTGCCAATAGTGAAGCTGGGAATGAGTTCTGCTTCCTGTATGGCAGAGCAGCTTGTATTAGGCAATCTTTATATAGATAACACTCACCTCTGGAACTCAGACTGCAAAGAATCGACCTGCAGTGGAGGAGATCTGGGTTCGCTCTTTGGGTTGGGAAGATCCCATGGAAAAGGGAATGACAGCCCACTCTGATATTCTTGCCTGGAGAATCCCATGGACAGAGGAGCCTGGGGGGCCACAGTCCATGGGGGTCACAAAGTCAGCCGTGACTGAGAGACTCACAGGTCACTTCACTTTTTCTTGCCTCTGGGCAAAATGTAAAGAACAACTAACAGAAAGCACTGGCCAGGAGGGATTTTCCTGATATTCCAGTGGTTAAGAATCTGCCCTGCAATACAGGGGACTCAGATTTGATCCCTGGTTAGGAAAGTAAAATCCCACATTCCTCAGAGCAACTAAGACAGCACACCACAAGTAGAGAATGCACGTACGCAGGGCGTGATGCAGACCCCCGGGGCTGCAACTGAGACCCCAGGCAGCAAATACACAAGTAAACAAATATTTTTTTTTTAAAGGAAGGAAGAAAGCGTTGAGCAAAGACTCAAACCAGAAAAGTTCTGGAGGGGAGTCCATCCTCAGAATAATGGAATTGTTCTGAGGGGACTTTCCATTTTCTTGCCTTCTAGCTTGAGAAAGACTGTATGATATACCATGGAGGGTGCCTAAAACTTCTAAAATTTTATTTAGGTTCTATTTTGGACAGAGACTTAAAACTTGTATAAAGTTTTGTGAGACTGGGATGCAGAAGCCACTTTCATTTCACTGCATCACCGTTTGCAAACCCAGATTTAGAGTCCTTTTTCATTTTTCTGTATCTGAAAACAATAACATAAAAAGTCAACACTGTCCTCTATCAGACTGAAGCAGAGCCACTGTTAACATATGTGTTTCCACTGTAAGAATTAGAAAACACCACCTCTTAGGGAAGATGGCCTGCTTGGAGGATTGTAGGCAATCAAACTACAAAACTATCTTTAGGGCCACTGCAAAGTACATCTTCCGGTGATGCTGTTGACTTTGTGATATATATTCAGATTCTTTGCTATTATAGGTAACTATAAAATATTGAATATAATTCCTTGTTCTATGCAGATCTTTCTTGATTGTCTATTTTTTATGTAATAGTGTATATCTATTCATCTAAACTCTTAATTTATCCCTACATACCTTTCCCTTCTGTGCTTAGTTACTAATTGTGTCTGACTCTTTGTGATCCCATGGACTGCGGCCCAACAGGCTCTTCTGTCCATGGATTCTCCAGGCAAGAAGTGGGTTGTCATTCCCTTCTCCAGGGAATCTTCTGGACCCAACGATTGAACCCAGGTCTGTGCATTTCAGGGAGATTCTTTACCATCTGAGCCACCAGGGAAACCCTAATTGGTAACCATAAATTTGTTTTCTATGTTCGTGAATCTGTTTCTGGCTTTGTAAATAAGTTTAGTTGCATCCCGTTTTCAAATTCCTCATATGCGTGATATCCTATGATATTTGTCTCTATCTGACATTTTTCACTTACTGTCATAATCTCTAGGTCCATCTATAAAATGTCATTCTTGGACCATTGTTTGTGGTCCTTTTCTGCTGATCTCTGACTGAGAGGAAAACTGTAACTCAGAAATCTCCATGAAGTCACAGTTAGTCTTCAAAGGCATAAACATTTGAAACACATTTCAAATGCTATAGATGTATGGATTTTTTTATAGTACAACTTGTTGTCCTAGGACACTCAATGTCCTAAGATTCAATAAGCCATCATCATTTTGGAAAATGGTTTTCTCCAAGTTCCATTATGAAAGAACACTTTTGTTTTATCTGTAAATGGAGCTGATTTTGTATCTGTGTATGTCTTTTGCAAAACATGTTGAGGTTGTACTGTCAGAATTTTGAGGATAGTCATTTTCTTTCGGGTCGTGGGAACCCAAGGGGAAGTCACTTTGGCCAGCCTTACAAGGATATTGTGATTTCTGCATGTTTTCTATCGTTGCCCATAACAAATTGCAACAACTCAATGGCTTAAAGCAACACAAACCTTGTAGGTCCAAAGTCTGATGAGTGTCTCACCAGGCTGATGGCTCAGTTCCCTCCTGGAGGCTCCATTCCCTCCTGGAGGCTCCATTTCCTGCTCGTTTGAGCAGCAGCTTGGAGGACTCGGTTCCGTACAGTTAGTCGTAGAAACTGTTTCCTTGTTAGCTCAGCTCAGAGCTCCCCAGCTTCTAGAAATCTTCACATTCCTCGGCTCTGTTCCCATGCCTCCTCCTTCAAAGCTGCTGATGGCAAACTGCATCCTTCTCAAGCCCTATTTCTATGACTCCAGCTTTCCCCTCTTCTTCCACTTTTAAAGCCTCATGCGATTAAAACATGCTCCCCTGGATAAGCTAGTGAATTTCCTCCTCTCTAGCTTAACCTTAATCACATCTGCCAGTTTTTCACCTTTGTCGTCTAGTGGAGCGTTTTCACTGGGACTTCCCAGGTGGCTCAGTGGTAAAGAATCTACCTGCCAACGAGGAGACACAGGTTTGATCCCTGGGCAGGAAGATCCTCCAGAGGAGAAAATGGCAACCTGTTCAGTAGTCCTGCGTGGAGAATCCCATGGACAGAAGAGGCTGGCGGACTACAGGGGTCACAAAAGAACTGGACACAACTGAGTGCCTGGGCATGCATGCACATATTCACTGGCACCTGGAATTAGGATCTGTATGTACATAAGGGACAACAAACTGTGGAAAATTCTTAAAGAGATGGAAATACCAGACCACCTTACCTGCCTCCTGAGACACCTATATACAGGTCAAGAAGGAACAGTTAGAATGAGACACGGAACAACAGACTGGTTCCAAATTGGGAAAGGAGCACATCAAGACTGTATATCGTCACCCTGCTTACTTAACTTATATGCACAGTATATCATGCAAAATGCTGGCCTGGATGAAGCACAAGCTGGAATCAAGACTGTTGCGAGAAACATCAATAACCTCAGATTTGCAAATGACACCACCTTTAATGGAAGAAGTCAAAGAGATACTAAAGAACCTCTTGATGAAGGTGAAAGAGGAGAGTGAAAAAGCTGGCTTAAAACTCAACATTCAAAAGATTAAGATCAGGGCATCCGGTTCCATCACTTCATGGCAAGTAGATGGGGATACAATAGAAACAGTGACAGAGTTTCTTTTCTTGGGCTCCAAAATCACTGTGGATGGTGACTCTAGCCATGAAATTAGAAGATACTTGCTCCTGGGAAGGAAAGCTAAGACAAACGTAGACAGCATATTAAAAAGAGACATCATTTAGCCAACAAAGGTCTGTATAGTTGAAGCTACCAGCAGTCATGTATGGGTGTGAGAGCTGAAAGGCTGGGCACTGAAGAATTCATGCTTTCATACTGTGACATTGGAGAAGACTTCTTAGAGGCCCTTGGGCAGCAAGGAGATCAAACCAGTCAATTCTAAAGGAAATCAACCCTGAATATTCATTGGAAGGACTGATACTGAAGCTGAAGCTCCAATACTTTGCACCTGATGCAAAGAGCTGACTCACTGGAAAAGACCGCGATGCTGGGAAAGATTGGAGGCAAAAGGAGAGGCGGGCAACAGAGGATGAGATGTTTGGATGGCATCACCAACTCAGTGGACTGAGTTTGAGCAAACTCCAGGAGACAGACAGTGAAGGACAGGGAAGCCTAGTGTGCTGCTGTTCATGAAGTCGCAAAGAGTTGGACATAAATGTGACTGAACAACAGCAACATACATGGGGAGAGTGTGGGGTAAATTATTTCCCTATCAAAACCCTCAGAGATTCTGCCCTAATTGCATTCTTAGCTTAATTTATCTGGGAAACATTTAATGAATCTTGAGTTTGCAATAATATGTATACAGCTGAGTACATTCTAACTCCTTCCTAGGTGTGAGGAACCAGAAATCAGAGAGTGATGCTTACAGATACAACTGAAATCATTATAAATGTCAATTTCCTTGGCCAACCTTCTCAAAAATAGAGACAATGGCTTTCATCACAGATTCCTAATTCCAGGCTGTCTATGTCACACATAACAAGCACTCAGCAAGTATTGCTGAATTTATTAATTCTAAAAATATAGATTATGCATTTATGTAATGCCAAATATGTGTCAACTAAAAAAAGAAAGTACAACCTAAAAGTTGAGAGTTGTTTTTTATTCAGTGGATAAAATTCAGAACTTAAGCCTTCAGAACATAGCATCTCAGATCATAATCACTCTGAGAGTCTGCTCCAAAGAGGCAAGGTGGAGAGTCCGGACCTGGGGGAAGGCAAGGAGGGGCTAAGTTATAAATAAAGATCATGTAGTCAGAATGTCAAAAGATTACCATTGATTAAAGAAAATCAGACATCCCAAGTTAAGGAATTTAGCATTTTTCCATGTGTGGGAAGATGCAAGAGTCTGGGCTCACTGAAAGCATTCCTTTGATGTGCACCTCGGCTGTCTGGGCCGGTGTCCTCGCTCTCTCATCCTGATCTTTCCCAGGGTTCACCATGGGGTTAGGGGTGGCTGCGGTGTGATGGCTTGATGGGGACACTATGTTTCTGTCTTGAGTTCGCTCAGGGCTCACCTTTGGGGTGGGGGTAACATGAGGGCTGGATGGCTCCAGTGCCCGTTGTTTACTGGTATGGTCAGTAATAGTTTTCATTTACATACGATTCTAGATGATTAGTAGATATTAGTGAAATAGATTAGCAGAATTCATACCCTTGTGGAGCTTACATTCTTTTGGGCACAAAATATTTGAGTGAGGGCACATTCATCCTATTGCTCACTGATGTAATGAACACACAAATGGATGAGGCGAGTAAATAAATTAACAACTAATTATCAGAGGTGGCGCTAGTAGTGAGGATCCTGCCTGTCAATGAAGGAGACGTAAGAGACCTGGGTTGCATCCCTGGGTTGGGAAGATGCCTGGAGGAGGGCACGGCAACCCACTCCAATGTTCTCGCCTTGAGAATCCCAGGGACAGAGGAGCCTGGCGGGCTACAGTCCAGGGTGTTGCAAAGAGTCAGACACGACTGAGGCAACTTAGCATGCACCTACCTCTTAAGAGTTTTGGCGAGCTTAAATGAAATAGTAAGATGAGATATCAGAGATTCTGAATGCCGTTTCCGGGTGTTTACATCTTTTTTTCATAGTTAAGGAAACAAGGAAAATTTTTAAGCAGTGGTAAATTGACAAGATCTGTTTTTTAGAAGGGCTTCCCAGGTGGCACTAGTGGTAAAGAACCCGCCTGCCAATGCAGGAGACATAAGAGACATGAGTTTGATCCCTGGGTCAGGAAGATCTCTTGGAGGAGGGCATGGCAACCCACTCCAGTATTCTTGCCTGGAGAAGCCCATGGACAGAGGAGTGTAGTGGGCTACAGTCCATGGGGTCACAAAGAGTCGGACATGACTGAAGTGACTTAGCAACAGCAGCATTTTTTAGAAACATTTTATGGTAAAGTAGAAAACGGATCTGAGGATGGAAAGTGTAGAATAGGTTGCCAAAAGTTTGAACTGAAACAATGACATTTGAAATAGAGTAGAGGGCATGGGCTCAAGAGATATTTATAAGACATAAATCTGGAGAAGGGAAGAGGGAAGCTGGCCTGGTATATGGTGTACTGGCTGCAACAAAGAATGTACTTTTGCAATCTATTTGAATATAGGTGATAGTAACTCTCCTTAAACTAGCTTAGACACCTCCATGTAAAGTATTCCAACATTTTGTATCATACTACTAACATAATAATGTATTGAGCACCTGTGAAACATATAGTATCCTTCAACTTTCAAACAGCGAACTTAATTATTCTTTTGGAAAGCAATAGAATTTATGTGCAGAGCCATCAGAACCTAAAGCTTGACATGGGGGATTCAGCAGTTGAAATGCAACCAAGAACACATCAGAGGTGACCTACATAAAGAAACTTAATACGAATGATTCCTCCTTTGGGGAATCTACTTTTGTTCTTTCTTGTTCAACTAGGGAGAGGAGAAAAAAAAAAAAAACCACCTGTCTGTAAAAATGCTGAGAAAGAAACTAGGATGGAGAATTCAGAGAGCCCATTTGCATTGTGTCTGTGAGAATTTCCAATAGTTAGGTTTTAGAATGTATTGATTTCATCTGACTGTTTCTTTCTTTAATTACTTTGCAATGATGGCTCTCTGGGGACTGGCCCGTGTCCTGTGGGTGTGAAACCATTGATTAGGAAATATTCCTGCAGCAGGAAGGATCTGGAAGCATCCAGAAAATTCAGTGAAATCTTTGAAGTGACAACCTGTCTTCTTACCCCTCTACTGACAGTTCAGAATCTTTTCACATTAAAATAAAAAGGTGACCATGTTTAATGGCATACTTGCTGAGATACATACATACACATACTCAAACATGTTAGTAAAATCCTAAGGAGGCATTGTGAAGTGGTAACCAAAAATGCAAATGCATAAAACGTTTGTTCATGTTACTGAGAGCTTGGGGATGCCGGGAGATGCTTGGGATGAACTGGCTCAGCTGGCTGACAGGAAGTGGTTTATTTGTCTGGCTACATTAGTTGTGGGTGGAATTCTTCTCTAGTTGTGGCGTGAAGGGTCAGTAGTTGGGTGCAGGCTTAGTTGCTCCTCGGCATGTGTGATCTTACTTCACCAACCAGAGATCAACTCCCTGTCCCCTGCATTGCAAGGCAGATTTTTAACCTCTGGACCACCAGGGAAGTCCCTCACTGGGAGTTTTAAGATCCAAGAATCAATTGCCAATAGTCTTATGTAAAAATTAAATTTATTGCAGGATAAGAGATGATGAAGTTTTAATATTTTCTATATAAAGCTGTATACACACACATACTGCTAAGGAAGTAAGCACATAGACTCTCAAGTTCTTCCTAGGCCATGGAGACATGCTATGCTCAGGAGCAATGGGCTACTAGGAAGTTCTTTCAACTTCCAACTTTGGAGTTGTGACACCTTAGAGCTGAAGACAGGTTAGTTTAATCCCCTCGTTTACAGAGGCATGATGGTCACCGAGAACTTTCCAAATTCTGAGAAGCTGAATAATTTCTGAGCTGGAATATAACTCAAATATCTTCTCCTGTTTGAAACATGTCTATTCAGTTTTCTTGTATTTATTCGGTTTTCAAATAGTGCTAATGTTTATAACGGGGTAGAAAGGGTGGCATTTCAGAAACTCTAAGTCCAGAATGAAATTCAGGAATCCGTCTGTCTTTCTCTAGTCTTTATCTCTTGTCCTATTCTCTCCTGCTGCCATTCTGACTATCATGTCACTCTGGGAAGTTTTATTCAAATAATCTGCATATCTAGGTTTTATTCCTCCCAAATATCAAAACCCCTGGCTTTTTGCTTATCAAATAAAGATGTTATGATAACCAGAGAGCTGAGTTCTTAAAGAATTGGAAATCCTTGAGGGAAAATTCTTGTATTTTTAAATTAAAAATTTAATATTTTATAAACACTTTATCTGTTTGCTGATCTTAATGCTCTAAGGAAGACAAACAGTCAAAACAAGCAAAATCAAAGGATTGCAAAGCACTGATTTTCTACAATTGAAAGGCGAAGACCTTGAAGAGTGACAGTTATTTTTTTTTCTTTGCCTAAAACTTATTATTATTGTGTTAGCCATGAAGCTGTAATATTCCAAACATGTTAGAAAGTAATATCAAAAAAACAAACTGCACTAAGAAAATATTCAACTTACTTTTATAAGTCTTCTACCTTCACCACTTGCTTAAAATATATCTTAAAACGCACAGTTCCTGAGAAAGTTGAGGAAGATTGAAGAAATGCCATGATGTCATTTCTAAGCCCCAACATAATATGTTGAAAGAAATGTTGTTGAAATAGTTTTTGCTATTATTCCTGGATCAAGAAATTAAGAGCTAAATAGATCGTGAACCACTTAAGGATAAGAGCCACGTCTTATTTAATTCTATGTAGTCTCTGGATTTTTACAGAAAACGTTCAACAGTTACTGTTCTCCTCAGTTGTCATTGGCCCATATTTCAGTTGTAGTCATTGGAAAGAATGAGAAAATAATATTTCTGACAATTTTTCCACTGCCCTCAATTGTATGGACCAATTTTCCATAGACCACTCAATGACTTTGGATTTAAATGCTAAACCTTTAAATGGGTTTAACAATACTGACCAACCATCAAGGATTGTTTCTAGGAATTAAAAATTATAGGAAAGAATTTTACAGAGAAAACTATGAAAAAAATTTAAGTAGCACTTGCATTCATTATAAAACATACTTTAACACACATTGAAATTTTAGCTACAGTGTTATAATTCCAGTTCTCACTGTGTGATTATTTATAATTTTTTAGAAGGTATTATAGTTGAAAGGAAAAAAGAAGAAAAACTTCTTTTCTCACCTTTCTTTAAAGTATGAAATAAAAGCAAAGTATTTCTGATTTTAATTCATTTCTTAACTTATTTCCATCCCTTTTCATGATTATAATCAAGGAAAAATGTAATAACTCTAAATGTTGTCACTAAAGGATGTGTTATGTGGAACTGCCTAGCACAGCTGGAAAGTATATGCATTTTAGACATAGGTTCAAATGCTAAATTGGCTCATTTTAACCTTGCAATGGCACCCCACTCCAGTACTCTTGCCTGGAAAATCCCATGGATGGAGGAGCCTGGTGGGCTGCAGTCCATGGGATTGCAAAGAGGTGGACACGACTGAGCGACTTCACTTTCACTTTTCACTTTCATGCATTGGAGAAGGAAATGGCAACCCACTCCAGTGTTCTTGCCTGAAGAATCCCAGGGATGGGGAAGCCTGGTGGGCTGCCGTCTATGGGGTTGCACAGAGTTGGACACGACTGAAGCGACTTAGCAGCAGCAACCTTGAGAATTGAGAATTGATACTGAGAATTACATCTGAGAATTTGGACTACTGAAACTTAACGGATATCCCTGAGTCTTCATTGCTCCTTACAAAATAACAAGATTTTCCTGAGGGTTAATTGGGAAAACAAATACAAGAATATCCAGTATTTTGTCTGGCATAAATATTTGCTCATTACATGTAAATTTTCTTTCCCCAAATTAGGTAGGGGCATTTATTTCAAGCAAATGGTTGACACTATGCATGGAAGAATACTTGAGAATTGAGAATTGATACTGAGAATTACATCTGAGAATTTGGACTACTGAAACTTAACGGATATCCCTGAGTCTTCATTGCTCCTTACAAAATAACAAGATTTTCCTGAGGGTTAATTGGGAAAACAAATACAAGAATATCCAGTATTTTGTCTGGCATAAATATTTGCTCATTACATGTAAATTTTCTTTCCCCAAATTAGCTAGGGGCATTTATTTCAAGCAAATGGTTGACACTATGCATGGAAGAATCCACCTTCTGTGATCATTGAAATACAGGTCTGTGTATCATTTTCTGCTCACACTATGTCTGACTCTTCTCCCAAGGAATTCTCACTGATGGAAACTGGCTCCAACAGCTTGTTTAAGATGAGTGACACACACACACAGTGTCATCTTTCATTGTCTCTGATTTCCTCACAGTTCCAAATAGCCATCCACCTTGAATATGAAGTTCTTAAAAGGAGTGGACATTTTTGATGCATTTTGTAGAGTGGTGACTCCCACATTTTAAATAGCAATAAGAGACTGATTTAAAGAAGAGTTAAAGTTGCAAGAGGCTGGCAAAGGCTGTTAAGTGTTGGGAGTCCAGTAGCTCCCTGACTCAAAGCTCCCAAAGCTCAAAGCTCCCTGAACAGAAAGCCCATTAGGGAGCTAGATCAAACATGCCACGCTAAGCGTTCCAATGCAGTGAATAAAGATCCTGCATGCTGCAGCTAAGACCTGGTGGAGCCGAAAAATAAATAAATATTCAACAACAACAGCAAAAAGAATTGTGTTGGTTAAAACCAAGAGCCACTTTCTTAACTAAGTGATCAAACTTGGCATCACCATAATCAGATTCAGGTGCCTCTTGACTGACACTCTAGGAGGGCAGGATTACTACCCAAACAAAGTCCTGCCAAACAAAGTTTGCCTTCAACCCAATCATGAGGAAACAATCAAACAAATCTCTAATGAGAGCTTCTAATGGGTTTGGACTGTTCAAAACCAAAAACTAAAAAAAGAAAGTTTTCTGTTCAATTAAAAGAGGCTACAAAAATGACAGATTGATCTCTGTTCGTTTCCAAGGCAAACCATTCACTATCACAGTAATCCAAGCCTATGCGTCAACCAGTAATGCTGAAGACGCTGAAGTTGAATGGTTCTATGAAGACCTACCTACAAGACCTTTTAGAACTAACACCCAACAAATATGTCCTTTTCATTATAGGGGACTGGAATGCAAAAGTAGGAAGCCAAGAAACACCTGGAGTAACAGGCAAATTTGGCCTTGGAGTACCTAATGTAGCAGG
>SJYC01067690.1:0-12416 GCA_006408675.1 Madoqua kirkii
CGCCAGAATACTCAAGTGGTTTGCCATTGACTTCTCCAGTGGACCATATTCTCTCAGACCTCTCCACCAGGACTTGTCCATCTTTGGCGGCCCCACAGGGCATTGCTTAGTATCGTTACGTTAGAAGAGGCTGAAGTCTGTGTTATAGTTGGCTAGTTTCCTGTGATTATGGTTTCAGTACTGACAGGGAAACTGGGGATCAGAGAGATTAAGCAACTTTTTCTCAAGGTCACATATTTAATGACATGCAAATTAATGGTGTGGTGTATTGCTAGAGATACTGTTGCAAAGGAAAACATGCAATTGTTAGCTGGCTTTGCTGATGTGAAGTTGCTGTTGTCTTGGATAATTAGTACATAACACTTCTCAGTTGGGCCATCATGTTATCTTTAGACCTAATCAAACAGATGCATCTCTTTTTCTTCCAATATTTTTAGGATTATGAGTATCAGCACTAAATAGTGTTCTCTTGCTAAAAATCTCTTGCCAATTTTTATTTGAAACCAGTCATCTTGTTTTTAACCCATTTGTCTTAGGTCAGATTTCCTAGAAGATCTTGAGGCAGGGGTTTGGGTTAAGTGATTTATGGCAGGAATGTTCAGGAAACAATTACTTTAAGGAAAGTGAGGATAACAGAATAGGGAAGAGTATAGCAGGTATGTGTCAAGGGTCAGAATGGTAAGCCCTGACCTCAGTGTCAGAGGACTCCAGAGCTTAAGTCTGAGTATAAAGTCCTTTTTTCTGACAGTGAGGTGTCACCTGTGGGCTGGTACACAAAACTTAGCATCCTTGTGCTTTTAACAGATGACATACAGAGAGCTGAGCCTGGGGTCACCAGCTCCGTATAAGGCCTCTGGGCCAGTCGTGAACAGTCCGCTCCCATTTGACCTCTTTTGAGGTGAAATTGATTCAGGGCTTTTGATTTGGAGGCTGAGTCGTGGCCAGGCACAGGCCTTCGGTCAAAGAGAGGACAGGTCTTGCTTGCTCTGTCCTTGCAGCTAAAGTTTCCACTCCTCGGCAAACCACCTTTCTGACAAAAAGAGCTCTTAGCGGAGTCTGCTTACTTTTCGCAGGAGGGTATGTGTCATTGGATACTTATGACAATGCTTAGGAGAAGGCAGTGGCACCCCACTCCAGTACTCTTGCCTGGAGAATCCCATGGACGGAGGAGCCTGGTGGGCTGCAGTCCATGGGGTCCCTAGGAGTCGAACACAACTGAGTGACTGCCCTTTACTTTTTACTTTCATGCACTGGAGAAGGAAATGGCAACCCACTCCGGTGTTCTTGCCTGGAGAATCCCAGGGACGGCGGAGCCTGGTGGGCTGCTGTCTATGGGGCTGCACAGAGTCGGACACGACTGAAGAGACTTGGCAGCCATTGGCTGGGCTTGGACTGCTTTTGAAACTGTCTTGGGATATGGCTTCACCAAGAGGGCAGTGGAGAGCATCCACGCTGTGTAGCGGGAACTTCACTCACTGTTTGGGACTCGAACCCAACCAAAACTCAGACCGGCACTTGAACCCACAATCTCTGTCTAGGAGGGAACTTGAGCCCACTGTCTTTTGTTGAAAACTGCTCGCCTGGCATCAAGATTTACTGAAACTCATGTTTGTCTCGTCACAAAAAGAATTTAGCATGAGGCAAAGCTTCAGGCAAAGAATGAGTTTATTTGCACAGGTCGCTTGTGAGATGTTAATAGAAGTGGGCAGGCAAGAGACTGCAGCTCTAAGAACAAAGAGGGTTGTGTTTTTATAGTCAAAGGAAAAGTGGGGAGGGGAGAAGCCCACCTTCTTCCTCAGTTTTAGGTAGATGTCAAGGTTTCTGTCATTAGTCCCTCCTTTGACCCTTATATGGTCTAACCAGGACAATCAGGGTGCTCTTTAAATTGCACATGTGTTAGCAGAAGGGTGGTAACATACACTTAAATGCGATAGTTCATCTCAGGTTTTGATATAATGTCCCCTTTCACTGTGCTCCTTTCCCCTTTCACCTATATTCCTGTCTAGGCTACAGACAGCAATGCTTCTCTTCAAGGACTATTAACTCCCTGACTTCATGTAACAAGATTCAGACCCCATATCTGTCGTCTTGCGTTTTAACTATCAGGGGTTGTGGCTTAAGTGTGTCTGGCACTTGGATGCACCTGGTCTTCCCTTCGAAGTAGTGTAGATTGTTGCTAGGTTACTGGATTCTTGAGTGGTCATTAGCTTACAACAGTCTCCCAAACTCCCTTAAAATTATCTTTCTGTCCTTAACCTCGTAGTAGGATTTCTAATCTGACCATTTAATTCAGCTATTCTACCCCTTCCATGATTTACAGCTATAGTAGTGCACCAGTAGTTTAACAATGAAATTTTGTATAGGAGAAAATAATATCCTGTTTGTTTCCTAGTTTGCCAGTATAGCTTATGCATTTGTATCTTGCTTTTATGGCATAAGTAGATAGCTCTTGTTCTGCTTCCCTTTTCCTTATCTATCCCTCTTGAATGGAGTTTTGTGAGATGAGATACTTTTGTGGTCTAACAAATGTTAGGCTATTTAGTATCATTTTAGTGGGTGAACACTGATGCATTTTTTTAAAGTTTTATTTTAGTATATTTGCTTTACGCTGTTGCATTAGTTTCTGCTGTACAGCAAAGTGTATCAACATGTATATATATATATCCCCTCTTTTTTCAGATCTCCTTTCCATTTATGTCACCACAGAGCAACAAGTAGGCTTCCCTGAGGTATACAGTAGGTGTTCACTACTTATCTATTTTATACATAGAATCAATAGTGTAGAGAGGTTAATCCCAGTCTCCCAATTCTTCCCACCCCATCCCTGCTTTCTCCTCTTGGTATGTTTGTTTTCTATGTCTGTGTCTCTGTTTCTGCTTTGAAAAGAGGTTCACATGTACCATTTTTCTAGAGTCCACATATATACGTTAATATATGATACTCGTTTTTCTCTTTCTGACTTCATTTTTAAGCATTCAAATTTTTAAGATGGTATTAATTGATAATTGCTGCTTTTGTCTATCTTTCCTTCAAAGGATAGTCAATTTGCACTTATTTTATTTTTTCCAAACAAATCTTTCTATGTTCTCCCTACACCTCCATCCCTTTCTCCTTCCCTCAATCACTGTCTTAATTTAGACTTGTATCACTATCAGGTCTTCTCTGGGCTATTGTAATAGCTTGCTACACGCTTGTCAAAAAAGAAATGATGATTTACAGACAAATAAAAAATACGAGTCTTTTTAACCTAGGAAAAAATGAGAGTACAGTCATTTCCCTTATCCATGGTTTTACTTTCCTCAGTTTCAACTACCCAGAGTCAACCATATCCCTAAAATAGCAAATGGGAGTTTCAGAAATAAGCAGCTCATCAGTGTTAACTTGGGTGAGCTCTGAGCCTCATGGCGAATCTTGTGCCTTCCTGTTCTGTCCCGCCCAGTGTGTGAATGTCCCTGCGCCCGCCTCTCCAGCCCTTAGTCATTTAGTCTTGCTTAACAGATCCATTGTTTCACTGTTGCAGTGCTTGTGGCTTTCACCCACCTTTTTCTGAATAATGGCCCCAACATGCAAGAGTAGTGATGTTGGCAGCTTGGATTCTGCCAAAGAGAAGTCCTGAAAGTCTTCCTTTCAATGGAGAGGTGCAAGCGCTCAGCTATATAAGGAAAGGGAAAGCAGTCATATGCCGAGGTGGCTAAAGCTATGGTCAGAATGAATCTTCTTGTTCAGCTGTGAAGAAGGAAGAAGAAGAAATTTGTGTTAGTTTTGCTGTCACACCACAAGCTGCAAAAGTTACGGCCACAGTGTGTGGTGAGTGCTTCGTTAAGATGAGAAAGACCTTACGAGTGTACAATAAGGTATTTCGAGACAGAGACCACATCCACATAACTTTTATTACAGTGTTCACTGGAAGGACTGATGCTGAAGCTCCAATACTTTGGCCACCTGACGTGAAGGGTGGACTCATTGGAAAAGCCCCTGATGCTGGGAAAGATAGAGGGCATGAGGAGAAGGGGGAGACAGAAGACGAGATGGATGGATGGCATCATTGACTTAATGGACATGAGTCTGAGCAAGCTCCGAGAGATAGTGAAAGACAGGGAAGCCTGGCGTGCTGCAGTCCATGGGGTCACAAGGAGTCAGACACGGCTGAGTGATTGAACAACTGCAATGGTTATAATTGTTTTAGTTTATTATTAGTTATCATTAATCTCCTACTGTGCCTAATTACTCCTTACCCTTCGTCCAAGGTAAGGAGCAAAGCTGCGCTTTGCTTGAGCAGCCATGAAGAGATACCCGGTATCCAAGTTAAGAGAAACCCAAGTAAGACAGTAGGTATTGCAAGAAGACAGATGCACTGAAACCATAATCACGAAAACTAGTCAATCTAATCACACTATTATCACAGCCTTGTCTAATTCAATGAAAGTAAGCCGTGCCCATGGGGCAACCAGGATGGGCAGGCATGGTGGACAAGTCTGACACAGTGTGGTCCACTGGAGAAGGGCATAACAAACCACTTCACTGTTCTTGCCTTGAGAACCCCATGAACAGTATGAAAAGGCAAAATGATAGGATACTGAAAGAGGTACTCCCAAGGTCAGTAAGTGCCCAATATGCTACTGGAGATCAGTGGAGAAATAACTCCGGAAAGAATGAAGGGATGGAGCCAAAGCAAAAACCATGCCCAGTTGTGGATGTGACTAGTGGTAGAAGGTCTGATGCTGTAAAGAGCAATATTGCATAGGAACCTTGAATGCCAGGTCCATGAATCAAGGCAAATTGGAAGTGGTCAAACAAGAGATGGCAATAGCGAACTTCAACATTCTAGGAATCAGTGAACTAAAATGGACTGGAATGTGTGAATTTAACTTGGACGACCATTATATCTACAACTGTGGGCAGGAATCCCTTAGAAGAAATGGAGTAGACATCATGGTCAACAGAAGAGTCCTAAATGCAGTACTTGGATGCAATCTCAAAAACAACAGAATGATCTCTGATTGTTTCAAAGGCAAACCATTCAGTATCCCGGTAATCCAAGCCTATGCCCCAACCAGTAATGCAGAAGAAGCTGAACTTGAACGGTTCTATGAAGACCTACAAGACCTTTTAGAACTAAAACCTAAAAAAGATGTCTTTTTCATTCTAGGGGACTGGAATGCAAAAGTAGGAAGTAAATAAGCACCTGGAGTAATAGGCAAATTTGGCCTTGGAGTACAGAATGAGGCAGGGCAAAGGCTAATAGAGTTTTGCCAAGAGAACACACTGGTCATAGCAAACACCCTCTTCCAACAACACAAGAGAAGACTCTACACATGGACATCACCAGATGGTCAACAGCAAAATCAGACTGATTATATTCTTTGTTGCTTAAGATGGAGAAGCTCTATACAGTCAGCAAAAACAAGACTGGGAGCTGACTGTGGCTCAGATCATGAACTACTCATTGCCAAATTTAGATATAAACTGAAGAAAGTAGGGAAAAATGATAGATCATTCAGGTATGACCTAAATCAAATCCCTTATGATTATACAGTGGAAGTGAGAAACAGATTTAAGGGATTGGATCTGATTGATAGAGTGCCTGATGAACTATGGAATGAGGTTTGTGACATTGTACAGGCGACAGGGACCAAGACCATCCCCATGGAAAAGAAATGCAAAAAAGCAAAATGGCTGTCTGAAGAGGCCTTACAAATAGCTGTGAAAAGAAGAGAAGTGAAAAGCCAAGGAGAAAAGGAAAGATATAAACATCTGAATGCAGAGTTCCAAAGAATAGCAAGAAGAGATAAGAAAGCCTTCCTTAGTGATCAATGCAAAGAAATAGAAGAAAACAACAGAATGGGAAAGACTAGAGATCTTTTCAAGAAAATTAGAAATACCAAGGGGACATTTCATGCAAAGATGGGCTCAATAAAGGACAGAAATGGTATGGACCTAACAGAAGGAGACAATATTAAGAAGAGGTGGCAAGAATACACAAAATAACTATACAAAAAAGATCTTCATAACTAAGATAATAGCGATGGTGTGATCACTTACCTAGAGCCAGACATACTGGAATGTGAAGTCAAGTGGGCCTTAGAAAGCATCACTACGAACAAAGCTAGTGGAGGTGATGGCATTCCAGTTGAACTATCTCAAATCCTGAAAGATGATGCTGTGAAAGTGCTGCACTCAATATGCCAAAAATTTGGAAAACTCAGGAGTGGCCTCAGGACTGGAAAAGGTCAGTTTTCATTCCAATCCCAAAGAAATGCAACTCCAAAGAATGCTCAAACTACCACACAATTGCACTCATCTCACATGCCAGCAAAGTAATGCTCAAATTTCTCCAAGCCAGGCTTCCACAGTACATGCACTGAGAACTTCCAGATGTTCAAGCTGGGTTTAGAAAAGGCAGAGGAACCAGAGATCAAATTGCCAACATCTGCTGGATCATCAAAAAAGCGAGAGTTCCAGAAAAACATCTACTTCTGCTTTATTGACTATGCCAAAGCCTTTGACTATGTGGATCCCAATAAACTGTGGGAAATTCTGAAAGAGATGGTAATACCAGACCACTTAACCTGCCTCTTGAGAAACCTGTATGCAGGTCAGGAAGCAACAGTTAGAACTGGACATGGAACAACAGACTGGTTCCAAATAGGAAAAGGAGTACATCAAGAGTGTATATTGTCACCCTGCTTCTTTAACTTATATGTAGAATACATCTTGAGAAATGCTGGACTGGAAGAAGCCCAAGCTGGAATCAAGATTGCCTGGAGAAATATCAATAACCTCAGATATGCAGATGACACCACCCTTATGGCAGACAGTGAAAAAGAACTGAAAAGCCTCTTGATGAACGTGAAAGAGGAGAGTGAAAGAGTTGGCTTAAAGCTCAACATTCAGAAAACTAAGATCATGGCATCCGGTCCCATCACTTCATGGCAAATAGATGGGGAAACAGTGGATACAGTGGCTGATTTCATTTTTCTGGGCTCCAAAATCACTGCAGATGGTGATTGCAGCCATGAAATTAAAAGACACTAACTCCTTGGAAGGATCGTTATGACCAACCTAGAGAGCATATTAAGAAGAGACGTTGCTTTGTCAACAAAGGTCCATCTAGTCAAGGCTATGGTTTTTCCAGTAGTCATGTATGGATGTGAGAGTTGGACTATAAAGAAAGCTGAGCGCTGAAGAATTGATGCTTTTGAACTGTGGTGTTGGAGAAGACTCTTGAGAGTCCCTTGGACTGCAAGGAGATCCAACCAGTCCATCCTAAAGGAGATCAGCCCTGGGTGTTCACTGGAAGGACTGATGTTGAAGCTACAACTCCAATACTTTGCCCACCTGATGCGTAGTACTGACTCATTTGAAAAGACCCTGATGTTGGGAAAGATTGGGAGTAGGAGGAGAAGGGGATGACAGAGGATGAGTTGGTTGGATGGCATCACTGACTCAGTAGACATGGGTTTGGTGGACTCCAGGAGTTGGTGATGGACAGGGAGGCCTGGCGTGCTGCGGTTCATGGGGTTGCAAAGAGCCGGACATGACTGAGCGACTTAACTGATTGAACTGATATATTCACACACTTAGAGCAGTTTGTATCTTCACATCCTGAGCTCCAAATGGCTCATGAATTTGGGAACACACATGCTTCCTCAGCCCTTGATTGACACCACACAGCGTTTGCTCTCTGATTGTGCCTTTTGTCTCTTGTCTGCCTGATCTACTCTCAGCCATCTGTCTGTCTTCCCGACTAAATTCTCGTTTCACCTGCTCAGTTCAGCTCTCCGTGGCCTCAGTGTTGTCACTGTTTCCCCTGTGTTTCAACAGCACCTCTTGTATGCATGCATTTTACTATTTGTGTTTGTTTATTTGCATATCTCTTTGTCCCCCGAGACTTTGAGGGCAAACTTACAAACACATTGAGATCCCCAGTGTTTAACTCGCTGTTTTCAGAGGATTATGGTGGTCAAAAATCTTGTGTGGGCAATTCCTTCATGAGTGATTTATTGAAGACAGGTTGTTAAGACAAGCCTGTAAGGGATGGAGTTGGAGGGAGGTATGGTTTCAGGAGTTCCTGTTCAGCTTTGCCCCAGGGGAGTCTCTAGCCGTGAGTGAGTGCTGCCTGCCTTTAGGCAAATAAGCTGGGCTTTTATGCCTTTCGTCACCAGTCACCCCAGGAAGAGAGGTAGATGTAACCACCCAGCAACCCTGGGGGGGAAGGTGTCTCTTGTAGCCTGCAGGCAGGACTCCAAAAAGGTGGGAGTGTGGGAACACAGGCTTGGTAAAGGAGATCTGGGGACTGCACAGAAGCAGCATCAGCTACATATATTCATTTGAATGCAGAGTTGCAAAGAATAGCAAGGAGAGATAAGAAAGCCTTCCTAAGCCATCAATGCAAAGAAATAGAGGAAAACAATAGAATGGGATAAACTTGAAATCTCTTCAAGAAAATTAGAGATACCAAATCTCTACCAAATCATGCAAAGATGGACACAATAAAGGACAGAAACGGTATGGATCTAACAGAAGCAGAAGCTATTAGGAATAGGTGGCATGAATACACAGAATAACAATACAAAAGAGAACTTAATACCCAGATAACCACAATGGTGCGATTATTCACCTAGAGCCAGACATCCTGGAGTACAAAATCAAGTGGGCCTTAGGAAACACCGTTACAAACAAAGCTAGCAGAGGTGATGGAATTCCAGCTGAGCTATTTCAAATCCTAAAAGATGATGCCATGAAAGTGCTACACTCGATATGCCAGTAAATTTGGAAAACTCAGCAGTGGCCACAAGACTGGAAAAGGTCAGTTTTCATTCCAATCCCAAAGAAAGGCAATGCCAAAGAATGCTCAAACTATTGCACAGTTGCACTCATCTCACACACTAGCAAAATAATGATCAAAATTCTCCAAGCTAGACTTCAGTAATATGTGAACTGAGAACTTCTATATGTTCAAGCTGGATTTAGAAAAGGCAGAGGAACCAGAGATCAAATTTCAACATCTGTTGGATCATAGAAAAAACAAGAGAATTCCAGAGAAACATCTACTTCTGCCAAAGCCTTTGACTGTGTGGATCACAACAAACTGGAGAATTCTTCAAGAGATGGGAATACCAGACCATCTTACCTGCCTCCTGAGAAATCTGCATGAGGTCAAAAAACAACAGTTAGAACCAAACATGGAACAATGAACTATCTCCAAATTGGGAAAGGAGTACGTCAAGGCTGTATATTGTCACCTTGCTTATTTAACTTATATGCAGAGTACATCGTGTGAAATGCCAGACTGGATGAAGTGTAAGCTTAAATCAAAATTTTTGGGAGAAATATCAATAACCTCAGATATGCAGAAGACACCACCCTTACGGCAGAAAGCAAAGAAGAACTAAAGAAACTCTTGATGAAAGTAAAAGAGGAGTGTGGAAAAAGCTAGCTTACAACTCAACATTCAAAAAACGAAGATCATGGCATCCGGTCTCATTACTTCATGGCAAATAGATGAGGAAACAGTGACAGACTATTTTCTTGGGCTCCAGAATCACTGCAGATGGTGACTGCAGCCATGAAATTAAAAAAAAAAAGCTGTAACAGACCTACACAGCATGTTAAAAAGCAGACACATTATTTTGCCACCAAAGGTCCTTCTAGTCAAAGCTATGGTTTTTCTAGTAGTCATGTATGGATGTGAATTGGACCATAAAGAAAGGTGAGTGCTGAAGAATTGATGCTTTTAAAATGAGGCATTGGAGAAGACTTTTGAGAGTCCGTTGGACTGTAAGATCAAACCAGTCCATCCTAAAGGAAATCAGTTCTGAATATTCATTGGAAGGACTGAAGCTGAAGCTATAGCTCCAATACTTTGGCCATGTGATGCGAAGACCTGACACACTGGAAAAGACCCTGATGCTGGGAAAGACTGAAGGCAGGAGGAGAAAGGGACAACATTTGATGAGATGGTTGGATGAATCACTGACTCAATGGACGTGACTTGAACAAGCCCCTGGAGTTGGTGATGGACAGGGAAGCCTGGTGTGCTGCAGTCCATGGGGTCACAGAGAGTCAGACACGACTGAGTAACTGAATTGAACTGTTTCATACTCAAATATTTGATGAAAATCAAAGAGGGCAATAATTCTCATGCATTGAGATCACAACTTCTGCCAAGTGCTGTGCTGAGTGACTTAAGTGTGAGGCTTGGTCTAGCTTGGATTCTATTTAACCAACTTTCAGCTAGGGATAATACTGTACAACAGATCTAGTTACTGAATTGGGAAACAATGTATATTCTTGGATTTCACTGAATTCAAGAAGCACTGATTGTAAAACAAGTCTTTGTTTTATGTTGCACTCTTCTACTCGGAAGGAAAACACAATAATTCCTATTAAATTATAATACAGTACTTCCTTAGCTTCCTTTACATGGCACAGCCTGCTGTCAGAGATGTTCAAATGCGAAAACAAAAGTGCACATGAAATTTGGAACTACACAAATCTTGATAGCCAAATGGCAAGTAAGAAGAAATCTTCATTTCAACTCTTAAAATAGATTATTAATTTAATCTCAAATTAATTCACAATGGGTTATTTAAAATGACTTTAAAAGTAACATAGTACATACAAGTCATTGGAAGAGTTACTGTTCTGGTAAGTTGATCACAAGGACAGACTATTGATAGAGTCTGCATGTGTTTTTCTAAAACTTACTTGCCAAGGACAAGTATATGATATTCTCATATATAATCACTGTATGTCATATATGAGAAGAGGTTATTAACGATGTTTACCAAAGTTAGTCAGTGACTAGCCATTCCCTTCTCCAGGGATCTTCCCAACCCAGGGATCAAACCCAGGCTCCCACACCGCAGGCAGATTCTTTACCAGCTGAGCCACCAGGGAAGCCCAGGAATGCTGGAGTGGGCAGCTCCAGGGAATCTTCCCAGCCCAGGAATAGAACTGGGGTCTCCTGCGTTGCAGGTGGATTCCTTACCAGCTGAGTTACTAGGGAAGCCATGACTTGCTAGAATGATACGTACAGTGTTGGAAATAGTTTTTTCTTGTGCATATATTATTTTTAACTGAAATATAGTTGATTTTCAGTGCTATATTATTTTCATATATATAGCACAGTGATTCCATGTTATATACACACACACATATATATATGCTTTGAAAGAATCTGCCTGCAATGCAGGAGACTCAGGTTTGATCTCTAGGTCAGAAAATTCCCCTGGAGAAAGGAATGACTACTTATTCCAGTATTCTTGCCTGGAGAATCCCATGGACAGAGGAACCTGGTGGGCTACAGGCCATGGGGCTGCAAAGAGTTGGACACGACTGACCTCGTGCTAATGCAGTAGGACCCCGAGGTTTATCTGTGTTATATATAGTAGCGTATACATGTTAATCTCTAACTCCTAATTTTATCCTTCCCCCCTTTCCCCTTTGGTAACTGTAAGTTTGTTTTCTATGTCTGTGAGTCTCATTCTGTTTTGTAAATAAGTTCATTTGTATCATTTTTTTAATTCCATATGTAAATGGTATCATATGATATTTGTCTTTCTGTGTCTGGCTTACTTCACTTAGTATCTTAATGTCTAAGTTCATCCATGTTACCATAAAGGGCATTATTTCATTCTTTTTAATGACCGAGCAGCATTCCAGCGTGTGTATATATGTATGCATATTTTCTTTATCCATTTAACTGGTGAAGGACATTTAAGTTGCTTCCATGTCTTAGCTATTGTAAATAGTGCTGCTATGAACATTGGGGTACACGCGTCCTTTCAAATGATGGTTTTCTCTCCAGATATATGCCCAGGAGTGGGACTGCAGAATCATATGGTAGCTCAATTTTCAGTTTCTTAAGAAACCTCCATACTGTTCTCCCTAGTGACGATACCGATTTATATTCCCATCAGCAGTGTAGGAGGGTTCCATTTTTTACCACACTTTCTCCAGCATTTATTATTTGAAGACTTTTGGGTGATAGTCGCCCTGACTGTTATGAGGTGACAGCTGATTGTAGTTTTGATTTGCATCTGTCTAATAATTAGTGATATTGAGCATCTTTTCATGTGCCGTTTGGCCATCTGTGTGTCTTCTTTAGATAAATGTCTACTTAGATGTGCATATATTTTTTAATCTTCAGCATAAACCATAAAACCATGGAGGCTGTTGACAGCGTCAAAAGATGGGGCTCAAGCACATGCCCTCATATGCTGCGCCATCTTCAGTCCTTGCATATTACTGCCTTGGCACCTGTCTTACTTCAGGAAGTAAAAAACCAAGGACAACACCTTTATTTTCAATAAAAACATGACTTTTGGGGCTGATGTAATGAGTCATTCTATTACAGACTGATGTTTTTCTAATTCTCCAATATTAGTGTGAACATTATAATATTAGTGTGA
>SJYC01067691.1:0-11750 GCA_006408675.1 Madoqua kirkii
CTTTACCTTTTCCTTCCATCCTTTGATCTCCTTCTCTCATGACATTCTTCATTCATACCCCCTGATGTTCTGTATTTTTCTGTGCTGTTGGCTTTGAATTTTTTTCCCAGCATTGTGCTGGTCTTATTACTATAATCCAGTTTACAAGCAAGAACAAAATCATAGGCTGCTTTTTCTGTGTCTCAGGAGAATGTGTGCTTTCTTCTGTCACTTAAGGCCGGTCTGAATCAGGATTTGTTTTCATGTCTAGGACACAGCTTGGGATGGGAGTATTAATATTTAGCCTCTGCATGTTGGAGAATTTGGCTTAATACGGTATGGCAGAAGTAGGCATGAGATGTGAGTCATATCCTGATACAATTTATCTGTGCCTTCAGAGCCTGCTGAAACCTAACCTTTATGTAATTTCACATGATGATGCTTGCTAAGTAGAATAGACATGCAGATCATAATAAGTAACTCTGGGCCTATGGTCATCTGGTTTTGCGTAACCAGGAAATTAACTTTTATCCAGGCTCAATAGCAAAACAAAAGCTCTTTCTGTAAAGGAGAATAACTTCCTGTTGAAGAATAACTCTACTAAAACCCCAGTGATCTGAGATTCTCCTATTGGAGGTTGTCATAGTCTCATATAACACCTTGATCTACTTCGAAAATTTTAAGTACCATCCACTATGTGTGTCTGTGCATGTGTGCTGTGTGCTAAGTTGCTTCAGTCGTGTCTGACTCTGTGCAACCCTATGGACTGCAGCCTGCCAGGCTCCTCTGTCCATGGGATTCTCCAGGCAAGAATACTGGAGTGGGTTGCCATGGACCCATTCACCAGATCTACTTTAACTGCAATCTGGACTGTCTAGGGGAACTTCTTTTGTGCTGGGCCCCATTCAGATTGGAAAGTTGTATCAGGTTCCTACAACCATTTTATCAAGTCGCCTCATACTTGATGCCTTGACAATAGGGATTTATTCTCTCCCAGGCCTGGAGGCCAGAGGCAAAAATCAAAGAGCTGGCAGAGTTGGTTCCATGCCTCTCTCTAGCTTCTGATGGTCACAGAAATCCTGTGCACTCCTTGGTTTGCAGAAGTAACACTCCAATATCTGTGTCAGGCTGCTTCTCCCTCTGTGTCAGCTTATATCTTCCCCTTTCTTGTAAGGACATTGTCCTTGATTTAGGGCATGCCCTAAATCCAGGATGATCTCATCTCAAGATCCTTGACTTAATTACATCTGCAAAGACCCTTTTCCCAACTAAGCTCACATTCACAGGTCCTTAGGACACAGGTGCATATTTCACACAAGTACAGAAATCTTTCCGATTAGTCAATTATCAGTTTTAAGTATTCATCCAAATAAAGTATATGTTCTTAATAATACACAGTTCAAGGTGAAATAATGTGTCCTTTGCTTTGGACAAAAATATCCCAGCCTATCTCTGATATGAAGTAGAAGTTATCTTTTCACAGAATTGATCTTTCACACCATGACACACATGAGTTTTATTAAGACCAAAGAATTTGCTTCTCTTCAGAATCTAGGAGCCCAGGTCACCAACATATTTGACCTGTGTGATATCATATGAGTAGGTAAGACAGTCACATCTCTGTATATTAAGTTGTGGGAAGAGTCAAACAGTTGAAATCATTCCAAGAGGGAAATGGCACAACTGGAGGGTAGCTAGCTAATTAAGTTAAAATATTCCAGTGGATCAATAAGAGGGCTTTTTATTGATTTGCTCCTTGAATAAGATTACATCCAAGTAGAAGATGCAACTGAAATTGCTACATGCTAAGCTTAGGATAACTCATTTTCATCTCTAAGACCAGCCTAAGACCAACTGACTCTGGAAAAATTTGAGCGTTGAGTAAAAATAAAATAGAAATCGCAATCCCTGTACCTATCGAGAATTTTTATGATAGCATTAACTTCAGGACTTCTCCATGGAAATTTTAACACTTTTGCATTATTATTTGGTAGTTAGAGGGAGCTTCATGGGCTTCAACTTGGCTCTTCCTACCTTAATAGCCCTTATATTAAATCTAATATTTATATAATATTATATTATATAAGCAAGGACTTCCCTGGTGGTCCAGTGGCTAAAACCTCATGCTCCCAATGCAGGTAGCTCAGGTTCAGTCCCTGGTCAGGAAATTAGATCCCACCTGATACAACTAAAGATCCTGCAGGCCACAACTAAAATACTCTAAATACTGTAAATATGACCCAGCATAGCCAAATACAAATAAATAAATATTCTTTTAAAAGAGAGAATGCATTTGTCCATGATAGAGGACATATGTAGCAACTATATGCTCATGAACCAGATAATTGATGACAAAAACGGATTGTGACCTACTCGAGGAGGGCATGGCAACCCACTCCAGTATTCTTGCCTGGAGAATCCCATGGACAGAAGAGCCTAGTGGGCTACAGTCCATAAGGTCACAAAGAGTTGGACACGACTGAAGTGACTTAGCATGCAGAATTATGAGAGGCATTTGTGGATGAAACCTCCATTGATCCTTGTAGGACATTATTCCGACTGATGGAAAACAGTGGTCTTCTGAGTTCCTAAGAACTGGTGTAACATATAGCTAGAGCTGACTCGTTTGAAAAGACCCTGATGCTGGGAAAGATTGAGGGCAGGAGGAGAAGGAGACGACAGAGGATGAGATGGTTGGATGCATCACTGAGCCAATGGAGATGAGTCTAAGCAAACTCTGAGAGACAATGGAGGACCAGGGGAGCCTGGTGTGCTGCGGTTCATGGGGTTGCAAAGAGCTGGACATGACTCAGTGACCGAACAACACCAATAACGAAGAGCTAGTGTCCAGTGATCCTCAAAAGATCGATCTCACTTTCCAAGGGAAAAATGGCCCTGATGAATAGCTTCCGGAATGTTGTATCTGTGTTATATATAGTAGCGTATACATGTTAATCTCTAACTCCTAATTTTATCCTTCCCCCCTTTCCCCTTTGGTAACTGTAAGTTTGTTTTCTATGTCTGTGAGTCTCATTCTGTTTTGTAAATAAGTTCATTTGTATCATTTTTTTAATTCCATATGTAAATGGTATCATATGATATTTGTCTTTCTGTGTCTGGCTTACTTCACTTAGTATCTTAATGTCTAAGTTCATCCATGTTACCATAAAGGGCATTATTTCATTCTTTTTAATGACCGAGCAGCATTCCAGCGTGTGTATATATGTATGCATATTTTCTTTATCCATTTAACTGGTGAAGGACATTTAAGTTGCTTCCATGTCTTAGCTATTGTAAATAGTGCTGCTATGAACATTGGGGTACACGCGTCCTTTCAAATGATGGTTTTCTCTCCAGATATATGCCCAGGAGTGGGACTGCAGAATCATATGGTAGCTCAATTTTCAGTTTCTTAAGAAACCTCCATACTGTTCTCCCTAGTGACGATACCGATTTATATTCCCATCAGCAGTGTAGGAGGGTTCCATTTTTTACCACACTTTCTCCAGCATTTATTATTTGAAGACTTTTGGGTGATAGTCGCCCTGACTGTTATGAGGTGACAGCTGATTGTAGTTTTGATTTGCATCTGTCTAATAATTAGTGATATTGAGCATCTTTTCATGTGCCGTTTGGCCATCTGTGTGTCTTCTTTAGATAAATGTCTACTTAGATGTGCATATATTTTTTAATCTTCAGCATAAACCATAAAACCATGGAGGCTGTTGACAGCGTCAAAAGATGGGGCTCAAGCACATGCCCTCATATGCTGCGCCATCTTCAGTCCTTGCATATTACTGCCTTGGCACCTGTCTTACTTCAGGAAGTAAAAAACCAAGGACAACACCTTTATTTTCAATAAAAACATGACTTTTGGGGCTGATGTAATGAGTCATTCTATTACAGACTGATGTTTTTCTAATTCTCCAATATTAGTGTGAACATTATAATATTAGTGTGAACATTACAAATATTAACAATGAGTCATTTTTAAAATGAACCTCTTTAAGCAACAGCCAAATGAAACGAAACAGTCACCCTCGTTATGGTTTGGTTCAGTTCGTTAGTTGAAATATGAGAGATTTCTTTATTTAGTCTGTGTTAAAAAGGGCTCATTGCCTTAGCCAGCTAGTTGTTATTACCAAAATTAAAAACTGTATCAATTATACACAGCTATTCACCGAGGCTAGCATCAGAATTACTGTCCCTGCTGAGGACAAGATGATGTCTTTGGTTGAACTGCCAGATACAAAATAACAGCAAGAGATAAATCACTTTCTGGACCATTGTTAAAGGATTAGCAGTGGATCCCAAGTCTCTGCTGGCCAGACTTATTTTCTCCTTTTCAGTTGATACGTCTTTGCTTGGTTTTCAGCTGTTATTATAGAGGAAATTGCTGCCATGTTAAATAGAGCTAAGAACAGCCAAGAAAACAAATCTCATTGTTTTCTATTTTTTGGCTTGGTTTTATCTACCATTATCAGACAGTCAGCTTAGAGATATTTTATGAATTAATAAAATTTTCAATTGGGTCATGTCCAAAATGATAAAAATAATATTTAAAAGTGGATTTAAAGATAGGTTCAAATTCATTTGCAATCATTAATATTTTTAGGACTGAACGTGTAAGTCTTGAGAGTTGTTTCTACCCTGGGTTAAGGCAGGAGGATTGGTATTAGAGAAAAGCTTTTCATCTCATAGTTTTGTTCTGAGATGTAAGTTTCAATTTTTCTCCCATCTAAGAAACAATATCTCAAAGAAAACCAAAAGGGTAACCTTTTAAGAGAATGTGAGAGCATCTGTCTGCTGGACTCTTTGAGTTGGCTCAAGATGGAATTGTATTATAGGAAAATTGAATTGCTTTAGATGTTATGAAATTGTGTCATCTCCCACCATCATGATTGATCAGAACCTACCCCAAAGTCAGTGGGATTGGGAAAACCCATGGAAATAACCACAGAGCTTAGATGTGTTTTATTGGGAGTTTGACTCAACGACATTTAAACAGGTATTCTTTATTAATTCTTTAGTTTGAGTTCAAGAAATTTATTTTCCAGGCTAAGAAAAAGCCTGAACAACATTTTCCATTTTTCTTTTTATATTTTTTCTGGTTTTAAAAATAATAGAGAACACATAATCATTGACAGAATAAAAGAAATATCACTTTATTTCTACTACCCTGAGATTCATTCATTCGTTTGATGTATTATGTGCCCGGCATTGGTCTGGGAAGTGAGGCCACAGCGAAAAACAGTGATTCCTACCCTCCCAGAGCTGAGAGCGCCGCGTGGGGAGACAGCAAGCGGAGCAAGGGGAGCATTGCGTTAGAGGGTGATAGAGCGGTGAAGAAAAGGACACTGCATACAGATACAGGGGGTGCCGTCCACATCCGGTGTTGTGGGAATCTCATTTTCCAGAAGGATGCGGCAGGGAGGCGGGCTGAGGATTCGTGGTGCACGCAGAGGGAGGAGGCGGGCCTCGGGGCGGTGGTAGAGTCGCTCCAAGGGTGATGTGAAAACCTTGAAAGGGTACTGTTGAGAGGAAGAGGGTTCCAGGCTGCACGAGACCAGCCTGTGGAAAGAGACGAGGGTTTTGGCAAGTGTGAGGCCCAGGAGGGAAGCCGGTGTGATTGAGCAAGAGTCAGGCGAGGACCGCAGCTGGAGATGGGGTCTGGCAACCACTGGACTGGCTCCTGGAAGGAGCCGAGCTGTAGCCGCCGGCGAGTTCCGAGCAGAGGCATCTGGCTTACGTTTCAGTGGTCGCTCTAGCTGCTGTGTGGAGAGCAGACCTGCGGCGTGGGGTGGGCAGGAGGGGAGTCAGGAAGCCCATCAGGAGGTGGATGCAGGATCTGATGAGGATGGTGTGATCTCCGAGAAAATGATGGTGGTTCAGACCAGGGTGGGCCTATACGGGGGTGGTGGTGTTTGCCTTCTGGATATGTTTTGGAGTAAAGGGCCAAGTAAATTTCTTTTCCTATTACATATGATATAAGAGAATAAAAATAACTTTAAGCTTTGGGGCTTGTTAACATAGTACAGTATATTTATCTAGTACTTTTGTATGAATTTCTGTGCTAGTTATATAAACTATTTTATGGTTGTAATTCTATACCACCTAGTAGTGTATGAATTTTTTGCTTACTATATGTCATGACATAAGGATATTCTACATTGTTAAATACCAATTGAGAATATGATATTTAAACCGAAAGCAGTGCTAGTGGTAAGGAACCCACCTGTCAATGCAGGAGACATGGGTTCAATCCCTGGGTCTCCTAGATCCCCTGGAGGAGGGTATAGCAACCCACTCCACTACTCTTGCCTGGGGAATCTCATGGACAGAGGAGCCTGGCAGTCTACAGTCCAGAGGGTCAAAAAGGGTCAGACAGGACTGAAGCAACTTAGCACACACACATGCACAAAAGAGAATCGAATACCCAACATGCAGAACTGAGAATTGGGATGGCTTCTGTCAGGGTTAAGGGAGCAGTGAGTGAAGTCTTTCAGAGAAAGGGACCTGTTCTGGTTTGCTCTGCTTTCCTCCTGTCACTTCCAAGCTCCTTAGCTTGGGAGATTCATCAAGAATTTCACCTCTGAATTTGGTGTTAGCGGGGCAGAGCTCTGTTCTTTGTCAGGCAAGGGTACACTTGTTCTAAACTGGAGGTTACCTGATCCCTCTTCGACCCTGACTGGGCCTTCCTCACCTGATGCACACCAGGAGAGGCCCTTCCTCATGTCCGCTGTATCCTGCAGTCTCCCTAGAGATGCCTGTGGATTCTAGGTCCGCACTGCCCACCACTGTCCCCACGCACAGCGTGGTGGCGCAGGTTCTGCCAGAACCGCTTCTGTGTTTATCTCAGACAGGCCGCCCCTCACTTGTCTGTCACTGCAGTCTGGTTGCCTTCCTGTCCATTTGGTACGTTTATGCCACAACTAATAGAAATCACTTCTGCTCTTTAGGATTCCTGGAGAATCCCATGGACGTAGGAGCCTGGTGGGCTGCAGTCCATGGGGTCGCTGAGTCGGACACGGCTGAGCGACTTCCCTTTCCCTTCCCTTTCCCTTATGGTTCCTAGCTCATCCTTTTCTGAACTCTGTCGTGTTGTTAGTCGCTCAGCTGTGTCTGACTCTTTGCAACCCCACAGACTGTAGCCCACCAGGCTCCTCTGTCCACGGGATTCTGCAGGCAAGAATACTGGAGTGGGTTACCGTTTCCTCCTCCAGGGGATCTTCCTGTCCCAGAGATCTAACCCTCGTCTCCTGCATTGTACATGGATTTTTTACCATCTGAGCCACCAGGGGAGCCCCCTTCTGCTAATGCAGGCTTTCTCATGGTTTCATGTTTGCGAGCATGTCCACATGCTCTTGTTGCCTGCATGCCTCTGAAACATTGGTTGTGTTTGTGTGTATCAAATACAACATCAAATGGAAACTCCAACTCACACAGTAACTTCTTGAGTTACTGTTGCAAACATATTACATATCTCACGGCTTTGAGATGTTGGTATATGATACTTTGGGGCATGCAAAATAAATTTTAACCAGAATTAAAACACATTTCATTAGTTAGATAGTATTACAATTGTTGATGTGTCTCCTTTCTCTAAGTTGGAACTCACCTTTTATTTCATGTTAAAAAGATGACATTTTAGATCCACACTGTTTAAGCATACAAAGCTCATCCTAGAAAATGAAGGCCTTTCCTAGAAGGAAGTAAGTGAAATAAGGAAAATATTGACTAACCTGGACTTACAGGCACCACTTATTATGACAGAAAAAGATGCCTATACAGGATTATTGACTTCTGCTTTGATCCAGGTGAAGCAAGAACATAAGAATTTAAGCTTCGTGTTGCCAACATATCCATCCAACCACCAAGTCATTCTACACTTAAAAATGGAATACATATGATGTATTAAACACTGTTCAAGGCTCAGAGGAGCTGACAGTAAACAAAACATAAATCTAGCCTCATGGAATTTACTCTCTGCTTAGGAGAAAGGCAATAAACACACATATACCATCTCAGGTGGTTATAAGTGCCTTTAACACCCATAAAGGTGGGTAATAGGATGAAGTGAAGGTACTGCGTTCTGTAAGATGGTTAAGAAAAACCTCTCTATGTGCAGAGAGCTTTAGAAGTGAGGGATTAAATCAAGTGACCATCCAGAGAAAGCCTGTTTCAGGCAGAAGCTCCGGGATGAGAGTCAGCTGGCATATCAGCAGAAGAGCAGGGGGCACAGGGGAGCAGGCAGCAGTGAGGTGAGGTAGACCACACATCCTTCTGCGCCTGCCAGAACCCCAAGATCTTATAGATCTTGAGTATGTTTCTATCTTCCAGAGCTTTCTTTTAGAATAGAAATGCCCCCAAGGAGACTGAAACTTCAAGGTCATTCTCATTGTCATGTTCATTGAAGATTCATGGAGAACCAGCAAAGATCTGATTTAAGGAAAATAAGTGTCTAGATGGCAAATTAAGGAGGGGTAACATTATCATAGAGAAGAGTGTGATACTGTGGGTGAGAGGGTAACAAGTTAATTTGATATTGGAGACAGTTGTGTTTTGCCTACCCTAATTAATTTCCCTTAATTCCCTCTTTCTTTCCTGAGGAAATTTTGGTTGATAGTACATACTTCAGGGGCTTCCCAAGTGGCGCTAGTGGTAAAAAACCTGCCAGCTAGTGCAGGAGGCATAAGAGATGCAGGTTCGATCCCTGGGTTGGAAAGTTCCCTGGAAGGAGGGCATGGCAACCCGCTCCAGGATTCTTGCCTTAAGAATCCCATGGACGGAGGAATCAGGTGGGCTATAGTCCATGAGGTCATAGGGTCGTAAACAGTCAGACAGGACTGAAGCGACTTAGCATGCACACGGCACGTAGTCCATTCCTAAGCCACGGCTGTTTGCTCTGAGAAAATGATCTTCCTCCAGGCTCAGGAGGGTAGTCTGTCTTTTGTAGTTTGAGCAAATCTTGTTAATCCCATTCTGTCCAATAAAACATGAAGAAAAGATTGCTTGGGCAGAAGCTTCTAATCAAGATCATTTAAAAGATGCAGTATGAAAAAGAGGTTAATTCCAGATATTGGTGGGTGAACGTGAGGTGGCTACTGCAGCCATTTTGTGGCCATGAGGACAGCTATCAACATGCTGAGGATGGCTTGCATGGTTGTGTGATTAACCCTGGCACCGTCCACTGATGGGGATTTCTTGCCTCTTGCTGCAGAAAAGAGTTCCAGAATCCACATCAAGGGGAATAAACCCCAAGACTATATGTTGTATACTTGTGATAACAAACATAAAATAATCCTATGTATCTGTCAATGTGTGCTTAGTTGCTCAATTGTGTCTGACTCTCTGTGACCCTATGAACTGTAGTCCACTAGGCTACTTTGTCCATGAGATATTTTAGGTGAGAATACTGGAGTATATTGCCATTTTCTCCTCCAGGGGATCTTCCTGACTCAGGGATGGGTCATTCCTGACCCTGCATTGCAGGCAGATTCTTTACCCGCTGAGCCATGTATAAAGAATCTTTTTTTTTTTTTTTAGTCGCTCAGTCGTGTCCGACTCTGTGACCCTGTGGACTGTAGCCTATCAGGCTCCTCCGTCCATGGGATTTTTCAGGCAAGAGTGCTGGAGTGGATTGCCATTTCCTTCACCAGGGGATCTTATATTATAATTAAAAATAAAAATAATTAAAATTAAAAGCATAAAATATTATAATTTAAAATATCATAATTAAAATTAATATTATATCCTAAGAGTTGTTTTCCAAGAAAATGCTCACCTTGTGTTCTTGGAAGAAATAGATAAGAAAATATAAATACAATATTTTCTTCAGATGTCACATATATGGATGGAGACAGAAATGGATAAAGACAGAGAGAGATGGAGAGACATATATTTTCATCATCCATAGAGAAAAAAATCCAGAAGCAAATAGACCGAATACTAATAGCAGTTACCTCTGAGCAGTAGCACCAGTTGAGGTCAGATATGTGAATTTGTATTTATTTTTTGAATAATTTTGCATTTCATCATTTTATAGTGACAAAATAGAACTTTCATAGTCAGATAAAAATTATTACTTTTACAAAAATCACAGTTTGATTCATGTGACTTTGTCAGCCTTCTCTGATACAACTTTAAAGGAATTGTTTTTGGCTGCACTGTATGGCATGAGGATCTTAGTTCCCTGACCAGGGACTGAACCTATGCCCCTCTGCATGGGGTATTATAATTTAAAATATCATAATTAAAATTAATATTATATCCTAAGAGTTGTTTTCCAAGAAAATGCTCACCTTGTGTTCTTGGAAGAAATAGATAAGAAAATATAAATACAATATTTTCTTCAGATGTCACATATATGGATGGAGACAGAAATGGATAAAGACAGAGAGAGATGGAGAGACATATATTTTCATCATCCATAGAGAAAAAAATCCAGAAGCAAATAGACCGAATACTAATAGCAGTTACCTCTGAGCAGTAGCACCAGTTGAGGTCAGATATGTGAATTTGTATTTATTTTTTGAATAATTTTGCATTTCATCATTTTATAGTGACAAAATAGAACTTTCATAGTCAGATAAAAATTATTACTTTTACAAAAATCACAGTTTGATTCATGTGACTTTGTCAGCCTTCTCTGATACAACTTTAAAGGAATTGTTTTTGGCTGCACTGTATGGCATGAGGATCTTAGTTCCCTGACCAGGGACTGACCTATGCCCCTCTGCATGGGGAGAATGGAGTCTTAACCCTGGAATGCCTGGGAAGTCCCCTCTCTAACGCAACTTTTAAAGTGCAGGAGTCCTTCCCACGAGCTGAGAGCCTCTTGTCCCCTCGGTCCAGCTTTGCCTCTGTCTGGCTGCTACGTCGGGCTCTTGCCTCCATTTGAAGGCAGTTCCGTTCCCGTCAGCTGCTCAGTCATGTCCAGCTCTTCGCAACCACAGTTTGAAGGCAAGGCAGGGGTCACAGCACCAGTGCCTCCCAACTGATGAGCCTTCCTTCCACATTGCCTTTCTGTGTCTCCTACGGGCTAGCCCTAAGCGAGTGCAGCTCTCTGCCCTTGCTTTCCCTGACTGCCTGGACATACGATGGTGGCCTCTGGGCTCATCTGTTCCCCTCTTTGGTGAGGCCACTGCACACTGATGATCCCCACAAAGAGCGATGGCAGTGACTGATCCTCCTGCATAAATCTTCCTCCAGCCCACGGGCCAGGGTAGCATGAGACTCATGCGCGCATGCAGATGGCATCAGCAAGCTCACTGCAGAGTCAAAATTAGGATGCAAGTCAGCTTGAGTCATTACGAAGGCTTGGGGCCTCGAAGCTAATTTACGGTGACCTGCGGAGGCTAAAATGAGGCAGAATCTGGACTGTTCCACCATTATGAGACTCTGGGAAGGACTCCTGCGTCATTGGTGAGGCAGGATATTTAGAGGTGAAATCTAATATTTCAGGAGACACATCAAGGCAGTCTTAGTGATCCTCCCTACTTCCTGGCATCAACATTTCCTGTAACCTATCAGCCTATATATGTTGGGGTGCTCCTTGCGTTGCGTATCTGCCCTAGTGCAGGGAAAGGGAACAGAGGGTGGGGCAACAGGTATACCTTACCTGGGGCCCCATCCTCCAGGATCTAACACTTGATGATCTGAGGTGGAGCTGATGTGATCGTAATAGACATAAAGTGCACAATAAATGCAATGTGCTCGAATCATCCTGAAACCATCCCTCCCACCCGCCGTCCATGGAAAAAATGTTTTCC